>CAUYQV010046300.1:0-11232 GCA_963574575.1 Galagoides demidoff
TGGGCCACATGTCTCTATTCCATCTTCACAGTAGCCAGGTTTTTTGTTTTGTTTTCTTTTGTTTTTCACATGACAGGGACAGACTTTCAAAAGAGTGGGTGGAAGCAGCAAGGCCTTGTGAAGCCTACACTTGGAGCAGGACCCCGGTCCTTCTCCTTTCTATTGGCCAAAGCCAGTCAAAAGGCTAGTCCAAATACAAGAGGTAGGGGAAAGAGGGCTTTTCTTGTTAGGAAAAACTGTGGAGTTATATTGCCAAAATTGTGGGAATACGAAGGCATAGAGAAGTGAGACTACTTCTTATAATCAATTTATGTATCTATACACCTAGACCTAAAGGCCTAACAGATGAATTGTTTAAAGCTATAAGATCCCTTAAATATGAACTACTCCAGCCCTCCCAGTTTATAAATGGGGAAACTGAGGCCCTATCCAACAGCTTCTTAATCCCTTCTTCAAGCCAAGGTCAAATTAGATTAAATGAACTGCTTAGCCTTTATTAGACAGAATATAAAAGGGTGAGAATAATCATAGGATTCATTTGTAGATATTTAGGCATTTACACTTCAACTCAGAAATCCCACGTTTAGGAGCTTACCCAGAGGATGCATTTCCATCAATACAAAAATTTATATGCCTAGGTTAGTCATTACATCAGTGTTACTAATTGCACGATACTGGAGACTGCCTCGGTGTTTAAGCATAGAGAGTGATTGAATGGACCATGGCATGTATGTACCTGGAAAAAAATACCCTGAGCATGATCTTTAAGAGCTGTTACAGAGTAACGTTCAGGATGAGCTGTTGAGGGAAAACAATGAAATGCAGAAGAAGACAGTCTACGTTTTATATGAGAAATAAGGGAAATTATAAAAATATATGTATCTCTGCTTATCTGTATGAAACAAAAAGCCTCAGGAGGGAAAATCCAGAAACCAATGAAGATGGTTAATCTCAAGAGTTGGGGGAGCACAGGATGGAAAGAATATTAGTAAGGATAAGTGCTTCTCTGATTATGCTTCATTGTCCTTTTCACATTTGGATGCCTTCACTCTATCCTTCCCAGACCCAAGTGAGCCAAGGAGGTATATATTCAGAAATTGAGATTAAATCATTAAGGATGAGAAGGACAAAAAATAACCCCCCAAAGAAAGGAAATTGAAACAACCATACTCAATTGTATTATAGATGACTGTCTCCACTACACAAAGAGGGGAGAGGGGGGAAGAACGGAGGACCAATTCAGGTTATTTATAAATACAGTATTTGACTGCCCATCCTCAGTATTGGGCAGGTGAGAGGAGGGGCAGGAATTGCGGGCAAATGTTGGTGTGGGGCAAGCAATTTTGAAAGAATTGTAAATATATTACAGGAGTAAATGAGAAAGAAGGATTATACAAATATGAAATGGGAAAGATGAGAAAAAATCCTATGAAGGGATGGACTGGCATGAGATGTATTTATATAAACTCACTATTTATGTGAGAATATTACATATGTATACTTATATATAATTATATACACATATACATACATGTACACATGTGTGCATTCATGTATATGTGTGTACTTGTATGTATGTATGTGTGTGTGCATATTTCCCAGTTCACTCACTGCTGAAAGACATCCATGAGCAATGAACAAACCTACCATCAAAATCTTGGTCTTTAATTCCATCTCTAAGAAACCAGGGTTCCTTGGAGAAATGGGTGATTACAGTGGGTGCCAGGGTAGGATGAGGCTAAAACATCTTGTCATGCTGGAAAGAAAGTAGTCTCTAAAGACTTAAAAAAAAACAAACCATATATATATATATGGACACTGAAACCAGCTACTGAGGAGGTATTCATGGCCAGATCTAGGACAATTTGAGTAGCAAAATAATTTACTATAGTAATTAGTTATACAGCATTGACGAAAATAGGATTTCATGCCTCCATACCAAAAATACATTGATTAAATCAGAAAAGGGAGGGCTCTTGCTTACAGTGAACGCTGAGTGTGGGGAGTGCTGAGTTGGGAAGTCAGCCTTTTGCAACCATCCTATTAAAGGTTGAATCAGGTAACATTTTGTTGAGGAACATTATATTTGCATCAGTTTATCATGTCTCTCCATGGACTGATTTTTAATTGCAAGGGGATAACAACAAGTACTAGAGCAACAGGACCGCACCTTGACTAGATGATCAGAATTATTGTCACCTTCAGGTGAGATACCATGAGAAGAATATCATGCCATCTAAAATGTCCTAGATGAAAATGCTACTCGTGGGAAGAGAACAGATCAATGCAAAATGATGAACTTTTATATAAAAAATATTGAGAGTGGAGAGTCTGCAGTTTTCAGATATTTACATGTTATAAAAGGTAAAGAAATACTAAGGCTGAGTTCAGATCAAAGGAGGCTGAAGAAACGTAGCAGCTAAACCCAGTACCTGAGCTGAGACTCCATCCTGCCCTGTGAGGGGAAGGAAATGCTGTCAAGGACATTACTGGAATATTATTGATGAAATTGATACACATTATTAGAATCAATTGATGAAACTGGAATACAGACAGCAGATTAGACCAGAGTATTGTATCAATGTTAAACACACTAAAACTGATAACTTTTCCGTGGTAACGTAAGAAAATGTCCCTGTTCTCATGAAATACATGCTGAAGTATGTAGGGGAAACCTCTAATGGTCACACCCTCAAATGATTCTGAAAGCATCAGGATACATAATTTCTGTATCTATGGAAAGAGTCTGCATATGGTATAGCACATAGAGTAAATGTTATGATGGTCTTGCCACTTTTCTGCAAATTTGAACTCATTTCCAATTGAACAGCTTAAAACTTATTTTGCATAGAAGACAGGTTAGTGTGAATGCTAGTCTAACCCTCTACTATTTGTGTCACCTAGGACTCCTTGCTTAACTTCCCTTTGTGAAACAAGAATATCACCTTTCTTTTCTTCTACTGAGGCTAAGATGATCTATAACAGGTGACTGGCAGAGTTCCTGGACCAATACGGTATGCATTCCACAAAGGGCAACTGTTCTACTCAGATTTAAACACACTTCGGGTTCTCTTTTATCCTAACTGCTTCATTGCTAAACATCTCCTACTTCAAAGTAGTTCGAAAGCTCTAGGAGGGAAGAATGTGTTTTATAACTCCAGATGGTTACCATATAGGGGGCCCAGATTGAGCAATCCAGTCCAGGGGTGGGGAATAACTTGGCGGAGGCACCTTAACTGTGTCCGACAAAATGGCAGGTGTTGCATATTTATCCTGATGTTGTTCCATTGGTGGAGGAAAAGGCCAAAAATAAGGGGCGGGGGGTGGAACTTCAAGAAGATGCTGGTTGCCAATTAGCACTAACTGAACCCAGTCTCCGTCCCACCAGATGTCCCAGAGTGCTGCTAACAGCCACGTTTATCACAGGGATCTTTCAGGTCATGGTGAGGTTCACCTGTTCTTTGAGAATGTGAGCTATCACTTGTGAGCCACAAAGTTCTTAAAAATTTTAAATGAGTAGCCATGCCTCAGCAGTTAAATTCTCCCAGGCCTAGCAGTAAGCATCAATGCATCAACGTACCCACTGATTTATGGGGGGGAAGAAGAATGAGATTTATAATCCTGAAGCACAGCAACTATTCATGGACATTAGCATTCAGAATATTCATGCACTGCTGCTCTTTCATACTAAATAGCTGCCTGTAGCTCTTTTGGTGGGGGACAGGGAGGCAACCTGACCGTACTGACTGATGGTCTGCATCCGTATGCAATACCAAGTCCCATTTTTGAGCTTGAGTTTTGTCTTGACTTTTAAAGTAGTTGGTTTGTGTGTTTTGTTTTGTTTCTCCTCTTTCTCCTCTTCATGACTATCATTCGAGGGACACCAAATCATAAAACTTTACAACTAGAGAAAATTGAGGGAATTACCATGTCTGTTCTCCTTCTGGGCAAGAGAGGCAACGTGACCTCGTAAAGACTCAAGATTAGTAAGCGTCACAAACACACGGAAAACCCAGTGCCGCCCGCACCTGTCCAGTGCTGGCTTTAGTGTGACACGTGGACTAATCCCTTTTACGCTATCCACTTAGTTGCTTATAATTTGATTTCATTTTCAACTTCTATTTGACTGACCTTAAAAATCATTTTTTAGGCAAATTATTCAACACCATATAATTGAAAGGACTGTTGATCTCAAACTTTTGCCTTTACATTTTTTATAATGATCTGAAGCCTGCCAACCAAAAAGCTGATGCTGGTAATGTAAGGAAGATAAACAAAGGGCGCTTGAATCAGAAGTGTATTCAGCTTCATGACCTCGGGAAGGGGAACATTACCGGGTAGGCAAGGTCCTCCGTTCAGGTCTCTGAATAGTATTCTTTTTCAGGAACACCACAAAAACATTGCGGGTAGTCAGTAACCAGTAACGTGTCAGATAATGACATAAAATAGGACAAAATTGTCCGGAAGAACAATGCATTTTAGGTTATCTATAGCTTTAATAGCCACTGTGTTTTATCTCTGTTACTATTATTTTACAAATAGTGGAAAATGTAACACAGCCTTAAAAATCCTCTAACCTGCTTCAATTCAGGTTCTTAGATATTCCAACATTTCTTTAATTCCTTCATTAACCCCGTATAATTGAAGCAACCATTCAGGGCTAGACCAGATGTTGGTCTAGACTCAAGTTAGATGCTGTTGAATAGTTAGTGCCCTTGCGGCACTTACAGAGATAGACTAAAAAGAAATTACAATCAAGTGGGGAAAAGCACTGCCCATGACTCTCTACAAACCTGATTTAGTAGCTGTATCAGAGAACACGTTTTTAAAACAAAAAGAAGAGTATAAAGCACACACATATACACACACACAGAATGAAAACCAAACTTATTAAGAGTAGAGCATAGGTGGCGCCTATGGCTCAAAGGAGTAGGGAGCTGGCCCCATATGCCAGAGGTGGTGGGTTCAAACCCAGCCCCAGCCCAAAACGGCAAAATAGAGAGAAAGAGAGAAAAAAAAAAAAAAGAAAGAAACTGTAGAATTGTTTAAAAAAAAAAAAAGAGTAGAGCATAAATGTCTGACCACAACAGATAAGTGAGGTGATGGTTATGGTAATCAGTGTGATGTAAGCATTCCACAATTGTATATAAAATCAGCACATTGTACCCTGTTAATGTACACAGTTATGATTTAATTAAAAAAAAAGAAAGAAAGAAAACCAAATCGAGAAGCAGCAAATAGAAATGAATGATCCAGAAAGAGTCAGGATATGTGTAGGTATGGGAAAAAACCATTGTGTGGACATCCATGGAGCTTGATGTCACCACAGCAGCCCTCACAACCAGCTCAGCTGTTTTAACTTCTTAGAAGAGTTAAATATTCTCCAACCTCAACCAGCATCAAAGTTATGGAAGTTAATGTAGCGACCTATCTTAGTCCAGCCCTTCAGTTTTCACTGAGGTTGACTTAGGAGAACAATGGAGCTTCTCCAAGGCCATGCAGCAATCACGTTCAAGTTACATATGTTAGTTCCACTTTATCCCACTCAGCAGATTGGGAGTGGTGGTGTCAGACAGAGGTGATTCCACGTGGGATGACAACTGCTCAGCTGGCATTTCGTAAAGCAGAGCCCAGCATCCCCCAGGCCTTCTGCCTGTGGTGGTGTCACATTTTGAGCCAAAGTGAAATCTGAGACCTCAAATTTACTATTCTGCAAACACATACTAATGCTTCAATATGATCACTTACTCCTCCAAGGAGAAATCATTTTGCAAAATACTTCATTATGGGAAAAACAATACAAAGTGAAATAACACACGCATAGGATTGAAACAGTTCATCTAATGCTCAGAAATTATGCTGAAAAGACCTCACAACGGAAAACACATTTAAAAATTCTCTCATACTTGATAATACAAGAATCATAACTCAGTTTTGTTTCCTTTACATACCAAGTCACCTCCCCTTAGATTACTTCCTGGCACCCCCATTCTCTTGACGGGACTGACAGCCTCCCCTAAGCCCTGTGTCTTTCTCTGCCATGGCACTCAGGACACTGGACCAATACTGTCCCTCATCTTCCTGCCTCCCTCTCTAGACTGAACCTTCTCCACGCCTGCACAGCCTGTGATTTTCACTGGAATTTCCATGAGTAGTTCTCACAGTGTCTGGCACATCCTAGTACTCACTAGAACGTTAAGGGGAACTGAGATAATTTAAAACAGTTACAAGCATTTGTATGCCTTTTGATTCCTATTGTTATTATTCCTTATAATGTAGGAAAATTAGTTTCTGGTGCATGTGGGTTGTTAGGAAAAACCTTTCCTATATTTTAAAGCTTAAGAGGAATCTATTTCTCTACCCTAAAAAATAAATACATATCTACCTATATGTATTCTTACCTGTATTTCCAGGTTAGAATGCTTATTAAAATATTACAAACATGTCTGCAGATAGGATAAGGAAGGCTATTTCTTGGATAGTAAAATTCCCCAATCAGTTCTGCTGTAATTAATTTAGAATTTAAAGCTAAAAATCCAGACGTTCGATGATGTGTTCAATAACTCATGCTGGGATCTATTTTTTGAGTAGTGCTTATCTTTCCAAGGGGCATAGTTAATTTCTTCAGTAGTCTGTAAATTATTACAGAAATTACAAATCTTCTAAAAAAATCAATACAACTAATTGTAAATTAATAGATTTCTAAGTGTGAAGGAGCGTGTAATAATGTAGATGAGTACTCTGAAAAACACGCCGGATCCAGACCAAGGGCTCAGGGCTCCAGCTGTTTCATGTGACATCTTCAAGTGTAAACATATTTTTTTATTTCCCTCAACCACCTTCCCCTACCCCTCACTTCCTACTGATTTAGTCTGCCACTGCCGCAAATAACATTTCCATTAGCCACCTACTGTTAAATCGCAGAGTAACGATGATAAAAAAAAAGATTCCAGCGTGCAAACAAACCAATAGAGAAGGAACTGGGGTTACTGTCTGTCTCAAATATTTTTTATGGGGCCCACTGGTGTTCAAACGAAAGGAAAACAACATGGGAAGTTAAATAAACTGGATTTAATAGGGAGCTCCATAATATGGGTTTATAACAAGTACAGCTCTGAATGGAATATATTTATAATTCTATATTTATATGCTGAACCAATAATCGTTACCACTGTGTTTGTGTGTCCATGAATTTTAGAATGGGATTAGTAATTTTTATAGCTATGCTGCATCATTGCCAATTACTTTTAGGCAATGATGGGCTTGTCAATAAAAAGACCAATAATTATCATGATTGTGTTAAAGTAATCAATGGGAAAGTGCCAAGGCCTTGTTGTGTCCTACGCACTTGGATGAATACAAAATGAAATGATGTAACTTTACATTGATCCGGCACCTCCTAATTTACAGAATGCTTTTGGCTTAGAGTTTGGTTTCATAGCAGAAAATAAGGGCAGATATTAATTTTGTTCTATAGGTAAGATAGCAGGTTCAGAAAGGTTCAGAAACCTACTCGAGGTCTATAGCTAGTTACTAGCCATCTCGCTTTTACAGAACCAGTTACATATACAGCAGTACTCTACTTCAGTATGTGATGTAGTTCCAGAATTATACTTGAAGTCTAATAGCTCAAAGTCAGGTTCTCTGTTTGTACAGTACAGGTGGCACCTGGCCAGCTGGTGGGAGGGGCTGAGAACCTATAAGGATTCCAGTCCCCGGCAGGAGTGGTAATCCCCAGCAAAGGGGCTGGGCACAGAGCACCAGACACCCTTCTCCCACAAGGCATTCTTCTGGCTTTCAGTCAAGTTTGTCCAAATCTCCTCTATGCTGTGGTTAAGGAAATGGCTAGGTACCTAGAGCAGAGGTGCAGGAGAGGTATCTGGCCAGTGCACTGGGCCAGAGGTTCAAAGGCTGGCTTTTTCCCTTCTCCATGTACTTGAGATACTTGGTGACTTCTTCCATGAGAACAATTTTGGTATATTTGGAAACCGAGTAGACAGAAAGGATCTGAGAGGTGGGGTAGAAAGAGTTTCCTTACTCAGCCTTAACCTGACAGGTGGACTTAGGATACCTACATCCACCAGAACTGGTCACAGCCAACACTAGTTTAGCAGGGAAAATACTCTGGCCTCTTTGGCTGGAGTTTAGGCCTAAAGGAATCTATAGTATAATCAGAGTATGGCTACTGCAATTTCAGTTCATCAATAATGAACAGGCTTATAGGATACACTGATGTAAAATTTTAATTTCATGTAATTTAACCAAGTTGTATAGAGGCTTCATATTATTTGATTTGACACTTATAGCCTTTAATCACGTGAGTGCCACATGCTTTTCTGAACATAGCACTGATCTGAAATTTTAAATCTACCTTGGCGCGAGAAGACAGTCAACTCAATCCTTTACTAACTTGAAGCAGAGCATTAAGTATTCATGAGAAGTAGACAAGTTCAATATATATAAATAAATCTAAACAAAAATCAAACAAATCATAAAACCCAAGGTAAGGATAGGTATTTTAATTTTATAAAGATGTCAATTTCCAAAACAAGAGCTGGGGTAAATACAGATTCAACCCCATCTCCTAGTCCTTTCAGAGCTTTAATTCTGGATTATTTGTAGTATTTCAAATTGTGACTTTGAAGCATTGTGATTGGCTAACCATTAAGAGAGGCTAAGATTAATTTCTTGTATTTACTTGGGCATGAAATATTATGAAACAAATAATTTTGATATAAAATTTTCTGATTAAATTCCACTTAGCAGGGGAAAAGTTAGTGCTAGGTTTTGAATGTTTGTGTCTCTATAAAATTCATATGTAAAAATCCTAATGCCCACTGTGATAGTATTCAGAAGGTGAGCCTTTGGTAGGCAGTTAGGTCAGGAGATTAGAACCCTTATGAATGGGCTAATGGCCCTTATTTAAAGAGACATAGAGAATTTGCCCTCTCTCTCTTCACTATGTGAGGTTACAGCAAGAAAGTGTCCCTTCTCACATCAGGAAGCAGTTTCTTACCAGGAACCAAGTCAGTTAGCACCTTGATTGTGGGCTTTCCAACCCATGCAACTGTGAGAAATAAATTTCTGTTGTCAAACCACCCAGTTTCTGTTTCAGCAGCCCAACCTGCCAACCTCATCTAAACAGTTAGCTTCTCCTAAACAAGTAATCAATGCTTATTACTGAAAGTGTACAAAATTAAGAATATAATACTTCTTTTTAAATCCAGGAGTTCTAATATTTGAAGATACTGTCTTCTACATTTCTATAAACGATTTTTTTCCTAACAAATTTAAAATTTTAATTTCTGGATTTATTTTAACATATGAGTATTTTTCATATTTTCACAATTATCCTCTAAGATTTCACTTGCTACATAATTTTAATGGACAGTCAATGTTTAAACAATGTTTAAAGAGAAGAGCTAATGTGCTTAATTATTTCTCCACAGAATCCTGACTAGGAGTTCTCAAACTTTCCATTAAACTATGGACTAATCTAGGACCACTGCTCAAATGCTTAAGGGTTTAAATATTCTCAGTTCTAAACTGGTATCAAAGTCAGAGAGTTGAGATATGATATTAGAAGGTGCTATAAAGATATAGTTCAACCCAACATCTCCCATTGAGTGGACCCAGGGAGATAACATGACTTCTGTAGGAACAAACAATATTGACCAAGATGGTAGAAGACCAGATCTCCTGATGCACTATTTCATTTATGCCAGTGGGTCTCAACCCTGTCACATTCAGTACTCTTTATAATTTTCTTATTTTCTCTTTCCTGTCTTAAAATTATAATTCATAGATTACATAACTTAAATGCATATATTTTTTAAAACAACCTATAGTTTAATACAATAAAAAATATTTTCAATAATATGCATTTCTATCTGTAATGCCTGGACACAGTATTACTGGATGGTATAGTGATATCAGACAGTCACACTTGTAGTAAAATCTCTATAACAGTGATGTATACAAGGCAGAGGATAGACTTGAGTTTTGTCCTTGGATTATCAATGTTGATGAGATTTTCTGAATAAATTTTGGTAAAATATTGAAAAAAGTACAACTCCCTTTGATATACACTGTACTTGAATTCCTACAAGATTTAGTGTAGCTGAAAAAGCTTGCCAAAAATTGTGTTTGAAACAGAGTTTGATTCTGCACTCAAATAATTATAAACTGGGTTTCATGTACATAAATGTCCAGTAACATATTCAAAAGCCACATGAGGACCAAGTCTTCATTGTATGAAACTCTTCTGTACACAGTAGGATATATGACATCTGTCATAGACCCTCCTCCCATCATTTTGACAATCAGAAACAGTGCTCTCAAAAATTTTTTAAAGTTTCCTTGGAAGGTGTCTTAGTCCACTGAATGTTGCTTAAAAAGGAGTACCTGAGGTTGGGTCATTTTTACAGAAAAAAGGTTTATTTGGTTCATGATTCTGACATCTAGAAACATTCACTGGGCCCCAGCATCTGGCAAGAACCACAGGCTACTTCCACAAATAGCAAAAATCAAAGGGGAGCTGACATGTGCAGAGATCACATAACTAGAGAGGAAGCAAGAGAGAGCAGGAGGGGGCAGGCTCTTTTTAACCATGGCCAGCACCCATGGAAACTAATAAGAGAACTCACTCACCCCTCCCCTGGAGGGCATTAATCTATTCATGAGGTACCTGTCTGGAGACACAGACATCTCCTATTAGATCCCACCTTCAATACTGGGGACCAGATTTCAACCTGAGATTCAGGGACAACAAACATTCAAACTGTAGTATTCTGTCCCTGGTCCCTCAAATCTCATGTGCTTCTCACATAACAAAATACAATCACTTCATTCCTATAGTTCCCCAAAGGCATAACTACTCCACATCAACTTAAAAGTTCAAAGTTTGATCTGAGACTCAAAACAAGTTCCTTTCATTTATGAGCCTGTAAAATCACAAACAATTTACTTTCAAGGTATAGTGGTAGTACAGGCATTGGGTAAACATTTTTAGTCCAAAAAGGAAAAACTGGCAAAAAAGAAAAAAAAAAAAAAAGGAGGTT
The DNA here is from genome assembly GCA_963574575.1 of Galagoides demidoff. Taxonomy (NCBI): domain Eukaryota; kingdom Metazoa; phylum Chordata; class Mammalia; order Primates; family Galagidae; genus Galagoides; species Galagoides demidoff. Next base: position 11,061 of record CAUYQV010046300.1, read on the forward strand.
TGCAATAGGCCCCACACAAGTCTGAAACTCAGCAGGAGACATTAAATCTTAAGCCTCCAGAATAATCTTTGATCCCATATCCCACATCCTGGGCTTACATATGAGGGGTGGGTTCTCAAGGCCAGGGGAAGTCCACATGGCTGCTCCGAGGAGTTGGAATCACATGCCTGCA
>CAUYQV010046302.1:0-53757 GCA_963574575.1 Galagoides demidoff
GTCTCAAAATAAATAAATAATAAGACAAAATCATCTCACTGCCTTTGAAAATATGTAAGGGATAGACATCTGTGTAAGGGGTCAATGTGGAGACTTTATCAGCCATCACGTCCTCCAAACAAAGTCCATGATTCATAGCAAGGCACAGCAGACATTCTAGTCTCTCTGAGCACAAACTAATTTTTGTGTTCCATCTGCTGCTACCTCCTCTTCACCATCCCTGCATCCTGAGCTCAGACTTCTGTGAACTCCTCTCTCTTTCCACTGTTACCTCTGATTAGATGCTGATTGATTATCAAGTCCCTGCATTCTGAACTCCTGGCATCTACCAGTTCTCAAATCAAACTGTACTTCTTTCCAAAAGCTTTCTCTGACCCTGGGACTGGATCTGGTTTCTCACCCTTGGCCCTATTAACCTTCCCAGTTGGGTAATTCTTTGTTGACTGGTGCCTTTTAGATGTTTAGCAGCATCTCTTGCTTCTCCTTACTGGAAGCAGTGGCACCCCCAAGTCTTTATATCCAGAAATGTTCCCAAACATTGCCAAATGTCCTTGGGGAGCAGAACTGCCCCCTAGTTGAGAAGCATTGAACTAGACCAAGTCCCCTTCTTATTATCCTTTTTTTTTTTTTTTTCAGTTTTGCCTGGGGCCGGGCTTGAACCAAGTATATGGGGCCAGTGCCCTACTCCTTTAAGCCCCAAGTGCCGCCCTCCCCTTCTTATTATCCATAGCTTCCCAGCCTTCCTTGACCATAACATGTCCACAACACACTTTTTTTTTTTCTTAAATTGAGACAGAGTCTTACTTTGTCACCCTCGGTAGAGTGCCATGGCCTCATAGCTCACCACAAACTCTAACTCTTGGGCTCAAGTGATTCTCTTGCCTCAGCCTCCCTAGTAGCTGGGACTGCAGGTGCCCACCACAACACCTGGCTATATTTTTTGTTTGTTTGGCAGGCCTGAGCCAGGTTCAAACCCACCAGGCCCAAGCATGTGGCTGCCCCCGGCACCCTAACCACTGAGCCACGGGCACCTCCCCCCCACCCCCATAACACACTCTTGAAGTGACTGGTCTGATTGTCTCAACCACCTCAGCAGACTGTTACCTCCGCGAAGGTGTCTCCCAGGGCCTGGCTCCTGGGAGGCATATGATCTAGCTTCATAAAGAGTGAGCTCCATGATGGGAGCAACCTTGCCTGTCATCCTCACTGTTGTATCCCCGGTGCTCAGCATGGTGCTGCTACATCATAAGTGCCCAATAATTGTTGAATGAAGGAATGATGGAATGCTCCCATTCAAACACTTCTTTGTGAAACTTTCATTAAGAATCTGAATCAACGTCTTGAGTCACGTCTTCTCTTTCCTCCATATCATTTCGGCCATGGCCCTGTACCCCAGCTCTTAGTACCTTAGATAACGATACAAGGAAGACGATATGTTAATACATGTTTGTGGATGAATTTGAGGCCTCTTTCCAGAAACAGAAAAATGGGGTCCAGTCTTGTGCCCAGGAATCTCACAGTCTAGCTTGTCCTTCCGTCACTCCTGTCCTGCCCCTGGCAACCCTCAGCAACACCTGCTACACACATGCTTGTTGGAGTGTAAGAATCACTCGGAACTGCTGAGAATTGAAAGCCCACCTCCACTCCACGGTGCCTTTGCGCCTCACTCTTCCCTGACTACTGTGCCCCCAGCTCCGGGGAGGGCTGTAAACATGGGGGTGGGGGGACTACCACCCCTGCAGGGTGCCCTCTGCCTCATACCCTGAAATGAAGAGGCCACCCAGGACTAATCACCAAATGCTTACAATGGTTGGAAATCTGCCTGCTAGGGAGAAGAGTTCAGCGCTCAGAGAAGAGTTGGGGAGCTGTTTTTATGCATCGTAGATAGTTAACGTCAGCATCTGTGGGGAGAAGATGCTGAAGTTAATATTTATATTCCGCATCCAACCCTCCACATAAGTAACAGCACAGAGGCTCAGTGTTTGGCTTGAGGTCAGCTCCGTTTAAACAGCCCGGTGAGGTGCAGACACACACTCAGGACCTTTGAACTCTGTGTGTTGCAATCCAGATGTTTGGCAAAGGTGATGAACTCGGGTCACTGACGGTGGGAGAGTGTGTGCTTCTCTCTTCTAGCATCTTCCACAGGGAGCCCTGGACAGTAGAGCTGGCCCTGAGCCCATTTTCCTCGCCAGAGTCAAGAAACAGTAGCAGCTGCAGTTGTTGCTAGGGATGAGGGATCATCCACTTGGGAGTTGAGATAGTCAGGAGGGGGAGGTGGGTAGCAGGAAGGAGGTCATGAAATTGACCGTGCTCAAGCGCTACCCACGTTTGGATTACTTGGAGACAGCCTGCAATGGAAAAAATATTAGGCTTTTAATGACAGCCCTGACAAACATGATCCGTATGACCAAATCAATCTCAAAAGCAACTGCTATCACTTATTAAAGGAGGATTTGCCAAGTTGCAGGATTCTTCTAGAGCTTTCCTAGACCCATGTTTTTACCTCTGACACGTATAAGGAGTAAGGGGTTTGAACTTTGGGAGTTTAATGCAAAGCACATATGTTGTTTGCATTTTGTTTTGTTTCCTTGTTTTTATGTTTGCAAAATATGTTATATAAAAAAGAACCATATAGCAATAAAATGGTAATGTAAACACAAACCCTCCAAAAGGATATAACATATTTCTAATGAAAGGTGACAACCACCTTCTCTTTATCCACATGCAAAAAATATATAAAATGATAAAAAGGGGCCATTTTCATTCACAGATTGTAGAATCCCTACTGTTTACTGCTCTCCAAATGATTATTTTGGGGGCATGACTTAAATGAGAATTTTCAAAATGAAGCAGCTCCTGGCACAGTGAACAGAACACTGATGCCGGCAGCCGGGTGACTTGGATCCCCGCCCTGACGGCTGACCCCGGCTTCCTGGTCTCCAGCCCCAGCACTCCACTCAAAGTGCTCTTGTCAAGGGTACCAATGCCCTTCCAATTGCTAAATCCAAATGGCAATTTTTCAGGCCTCTTCTGACCTGACCTCTCTTTAGCCAGATGACATAATTGCCTACTCTTTCCTCCTTGAAACACTCTTACCCTGTGGCTTCAGTGACACCACCCTACCCTGGTTATTCTCCAGTTTTCTCCATCACTCCTTCCAAGATCCTCTTGTACACTGTTCTTTTTTTTTTAGTAGCTACAGGGCAGCTACTGGGGCCTGAAGTTTTGCCAACCCCTGGGAGGTCGGGCTTATTGATTCCATTTTACAGATATGGAAACTAAGCATCTGAGGCATTAAGGGGTACTCACCCATGGTCACTTAGCTGATAAGTAGCAGGTCTAGGAATCCCATCCTATGTCTGAATCCAGAGTCAGGAAGCATTGGCCTGGCTGCCCCACCTACCCCAATCACAGGTATTATGGGGGACTCTGTAACTGTCATTCTGTTCCTGATGACTGGGGAAAGCCAGAGATTGTTTGAGCCTTAAAGGCAAAGTTTTTAAACTTTAAGAACTGATCTGCGTCATTCGCAGGTCTGCTGAGTAAAACACAGCAGCTGGGCCAGCCTGATGCTGTGTCGGGGCAGTGCCTGTGGAAAGGCACGGGGTCGAATACCAAGGAGTCCAGGTTCATAGTCAAGATGTCTGCAACACGTGGAAGACCTTCAAAGAGCATACCCAGAGTCAAAGAGGAAAAAGAAACTACTCACGAGGAGTAACCAATAAAAAATCAGTGCCGTCACGAAGATACAGATGAGATCCTCTCCCACAAGGGATGACAACGCAGCTATCTCAGAAGACGCCATCTACAAAGAGATTATGGAAAAGTGACAGAGAGGGAATTCAGATTACGGATAGCAAATATGATGAAGGGAATCAAAGGAAAAGTGGAAAACCAGCAAAAGAAAATCCAAAAATTGTCCCAAGAATTTAAATCCAGAGTCAAATTCTCAGCTGCCTAACTAGAATTCCCCCTTCTCAGGTGGCCCCTCCCTTAAGTAGAGGCGTGCTCCAGAGTTCCTCGTGGGGCCCCTTCTCTGCTGTCTCTGCGCTCTGCCATGGCTCATGCACAGTCTAACCCTCGGTGAATTTCTGTGTGGGATCTTCAGCCAAAGTCAGTCCTCTGATCCTTGTTTCCAGCTGTTTCCAAGAAATCTCCATTTGCATATGACACAGTCACCCCAAAATGGTGAAAGCCAGTGATTGTTTAAACCTTAAACCCCGCAAAACAGGCGTCCTCAAACTATGGCCCACGGGCCACATGCAGCCCACTTAGGACATTTATCCGGCCTATTGGGTGTTTTTGCCACTGCTGCCTGTCCTGCTTAGCAGCTGACTTGTCCTGGGGCCTGCAGTCTGGCCCTCCAACGGTCTAAAGGACAGTGAACTGGCCCCCTGTTTTAAAAAGTTTGAGGACCCCTGCCTTAAACTTTAAGGAGCAATTGCGGGACTGAATTCTACCAGTAAGACATGAAGGGGAAGGTTGCTGGAGATGTCTGGGAAAAGTTTTTCTCTTCCCTCAAAGGACACATAAAAAACTGGTTCTTTTTCTTCTTCTCTTGGGGACATCAGGGGCTTCCAACTATATTAAATAATAAATTGTTTCAGCTCAGCACCTGTGGCTCAATTGTCTAAGTCACCAGCCACATACACCTAAGGTGATGGGTTCAAATCCAGCCCAGGCCCGCCAAACAATAATGATGGCTGCAACCAAAAAATAGCCAGCGTTATGGTGGGCACCTGTGGTCCCAGCTACTCAGGAGGCTGAGGCAGGAGACTAGCTTGAGCCCAGGAGTTGGAGGTTGCTGTGAGCTGTGATGCCACAGCGCTCTACCCAGGGGGACAGCTTGAGGCCCTGTCTCAAAATAAATAAATAAATAAATAAATAAACAAAATAAATTGTTTCATTATTTGACTCACTGACAGTTACCCTAGTCTGAAAAGGTGGGTATTGTTTTTGACCCTTCCTCCTGCCTCACCCACAAAATCCACTCATGAATTAAATCCAGGAGATTTTACTATTGAAAATACATCATTCTTTCCAATAGCTCTCTCTCTGTGCTTTTCAGTTTTTCAGTTCTTTGCCATGTTTACTGGTCTTCTGTCTCCTTTCTCGCTGTATCTAAGCCAGTACCATCTACACTGTTCCCAAAGAGATTTTTAAAATTCAGTATGAATCCTGCAACTTTCCTGATTATAGTCTGTGAATAGCCTACTATTGTCTTCAAGATGAAATCCAAACCATCCACATGATTTGTATGATGCTTCAAGCTAGGGCTTACCTTTCCAGATTCTTACCTCCAGCACACTGATTGTCTTGCAGCCCCCAAGCACTGCTCCTGAGCATCACAGCAAGTGCTGTTTCCTGACTGATGCCCTCCAGACTGGTCTCCCTGGACAATGCCAGCTAGCCAGTGTCTTCTCATGTAGCTTGTTTTGATTCTCTTACTCCATAGCAGTATGAATCTCAGGCATGCCAGAAATATCTTTCCTGGGCGGTGCCTGTGGCTCAGTGAGTAGGGCACCAGCCCCATAAACTGAAGGTGGTGGGTTTGAATCTGACCCCAACCAAACTGCTACAAAAAATAGCCAGGTGTTGTTGCGGGTGCCTGTAGTTCCCTACTTGGGAGGCTGAGGCAAGAGAATCACCTAGTGAGCTGTGATGCCACAGCACTCTACCGAGGGTGACAAAGAAGGCTCTGTCTTCAAAAAAAGAAAGAAAGAAAAAAATCTTTCCTTTTCGTCATCTCTCTCCTTTTGATTTTCATTTTGAACCCACAGTCTGACTCCATTTCAGTGTTGGGAGTGTCCACCTGGTCTCAGGGTGTCTGTTTATCATAGAAACACTCCTGATTTTTTCTTCATGGCTCCTGCAAATACAGAAGTCATCTTGGCAGTGTCTGATCCAGGCTGGAGTCCCTGGGGTATTGCCACCTTCCCAGGGCCCTATTTATGGGCAGGCCCATCATGTTTTCTGGCCCACAACCCTCTCTGCCTTATGACCCCCTTGTCTTCTCTTTTTTCTCTAGCACCTGGAAAAAGGTCTCTCCTTCCTTTCCTTCTTCCTAATATTTATCTGCCCTTTACCTCCTCTCAGGTCCCTATGGGAACTTTGAGAGTTTAGAATTACAGTACATGGGACATGAAAGACGGAGATTGACAGGCCTTATTGCTTCTACCCTGTCACATATCTTGCTCAAGACAGACAGCACAGGCTCGGTGTCCATAGCTCAGTGAGTAGGGTGCCAGCCACATACACCAAGGCAGGTGGGTTTGAGCCCAGCCCAGGCCTTCTAAACAACGACAACTGCAACTAAAAACAGCCGGGCGTTGTGGCAGGCACCTGTAGTCCTAGCTACTAGGGAGGCTGAGGCAAGAGAATCGCTTAAGCCCAGGAGTTGGAGGTTGCTGTGAGCTGTGATGCCACAGCTCTCTACTGAGGGTGACAAAGTGAGACTCTGTCTCAAAAAAAAAAAAAGACAGCATAGCAGCATAGGCCCAACAACCTACTTGGGAAAGGGGAAGCCACCAGGAGACAAAAGACTACAGAGCAGTGATGACTGATTACCAGGCCCCCCTCCTGCACTCATCACCTATCTATCCGCTTGCGTGCCTCTTTCTCCCAGACTGTGAGGCCTGCAGTATTGTCAGCACCTGCTATCTGACCCATAATGGGTACCTCATGAATATCAGTCAAACTAAATATAAAAGTAAGAAAAGAATGGACTTTGGGTCAGGAGATCTGAATGAATCCTGCCAACTGCCTTCCTACAGTTGTGTGACCTTGGACAAGACTATTGGCAACAGGCACAAGAGGATATCAAGAGGAAGCAAGAGACAGCGCTCCTCAGAGGTCTGTAGTTTATACGTCCCCCTCTTGTTGGGTTTCCAGATTCTGACTCACTTTTACCATCTCCCCATCCTCTGGTGGCCCAGTCTTCTATACAGATGCCTCTCTGCCTTGCAGATCTATGTTGTGCCTAAGTGGACTTTTGGTCTTACTTTTCCAGGTGGGTCCCTTTCCTTCCTCTGGTTAACAGCTTTCAGTATTCTTGAGTTTCAGAGATTCACTTTGTGATGAAGTGCAAAGAACTCGAAATTCTGGTTCTGCCACACCCTGGCTGTGGGATGTTGGACAGGTGTTTGTCTTACTTTCCTCATCTAGAAGACAAGAAGGATGCTAACTAACTCACTAAGTCCTTCAAAGCAGCCTGAGTTCAAATCTCAACCCAGTCACTTTCCAAATCTGTGACTCAGTGAGAGTGATTTAACTTTTCTTTTCCTTAGTTTCCTTACTTATAAAAGGGGAACCATAAATAGAATCTACCTCATAAGGTTATTGTTAGGATTCATTGAATTAAAGCACCTGAAGTGCCTAGCGCCTCGCCTGAGGAAAGGCTCCACATATAATACGTCTGTTGTTATTATCCACAGGGCAGCCTCTGTTTAGCTACCCATAAATTCATGATGTTGTATTAGCTTGCAGGGACTGTCAAAATACCACCCACCAGGCAACTTAAACTACTGAAATTTATTTCCTCAGAGTTTCAGAGCTAGAAGTCTAAGATCAAGGTGTCAGCAGGGCTGGTTTCCTCTGAGGCCTCTCTCCTTGGCTGACAGATGGCCGCCTTCTTGCTGTGTGTTCCTGTGTCATTCCTCTCTGTGTGCAAATGTTCGATATTTCCACGTGTCCAAATTTCCTCTTCTTATAAACACCAGTCAGATTGGGCCTATCCTAATGGCCACATTTTAACTTAATCACCTTTTTTTTTCTTTTCTAAAGACCCTATCTTATTTATTTATTTAGAGATAAAGTTTCACATTGTTGCCTTCAGTAGAGTGCTATGGTGTCACAGCTCACAGCAACCTCCAACTCTTGGGCTTAGGCGATTCTCTTGCCTCAGCCTCCCAAGTAGCTGGGACCATAGGCGCCTGCCACAATGCCCAGCTATTTTTTTGTTGCAGTTTGGCAGGGGCTGGGTTTGAACTGGCCACCCTCAGTATAAGGGGCCAGCACCCTACTCACTGAGCAACAGGTGCCACCAAGACCCTATCTTCTAATAAAGTCACATTTGTAGGTAGCCAGGGTCAGGGCTTCAGCATATATGTTTTGATGGGCACAATATGGCCCACAACAACCTATAAATAGACTCTAACATTAAATTTCCTATGGATGAGTCTCTGTCTTTTTTTGTTTTTTGAGACAAAGTCTCACTTTGTCGCCCTTGGTAGAGTGCCATAGTGTCGTAGCTCACAGCAACCTCAAACTCTTGGGCTTAGGCGATTCTCTTGCCTCCCAAGTAGCTGGGACTATAGGCACCCGCTACAATGCCTGGCTATTTTTTTAGAGACGGAGTCTTGCTCTGGTCTCGAACCTGGAGCTCAGGCAATTCACCTGCCTCGGCCTCTCAAGTGCTGGGATTACATGCATGAGCGACCGCACCCGGCCTTGAGTCTCTCTGTCATATCCTTAATTAATAAATGCCAGGATATTTAAGTTCTAAGAATCCCATCTGTGGTATAGAAGTGATATTATTCATCCGAAAGGAAGGTTTTGGAACTTTGTCAGTCTCAAGAGTGACCTTGGGTGAGTCCTGACTCTATTGATATCTTTGTGATGATAATTCATACAGACGGCTGCTGTGACAATTGAGGGCAATAGTGTGTTAGAAAGCCCCCATAATCTCTGTGTCCCTGACTTTCTGCCTTTGAACTAAAAAGACAGAACTAGATGGTCATAACTCTTCATTTTACCCTCAAAATCTATGACTCTCATTCTAAGGGTAGAAATTCAAGTGTCAAGAACAAGCTACTGGAGCTCAGTGCCCGTAGCACAGTGGTTATGGTGCCAGCCACGTACCCTGAGGGTGGTGGGTTCAAACCTGGCCTGGGCCAGCTAAACAACGACAACTGCAACAAAAAATAGCTGGGCGTTGTGGTGGGCACCTGTAGTCCCCGCTACTTGGGAGGCTGAGGCAAGAGAATTGCTTAAGCCCAAGAGTTTGAGGTTGCTGTGAACTGTGACACCACAGGACTTTACCGAGGGTGACATAGTGAGACTCTGTCTCAAAAACAAAAAAAGAACAAGCTACTGGGAAACAATTTCTGGGCCTAAGGCTTCAATAAGTATTGTCAAACAAAGGAAATCCCAGGATCATAGGGAACAACCAATCTGCATATTCTCAAGGCCCAAACTGGAGAAGTGCTAAGTGCATCACACATGCACTGGAGTCTGGCACATATGGCTGGTCTGCTTTGGCAAAAAAGCGAGCAGAGCCAGGTGCGGTGGTTCAAGCCTGTAATCTTAGCACTCAGGAGGCTGAAGCTGGCAGATCGCTTGAGTTCAGGTGTTGAGACCAGCCTGAGGAAGAGCCAGACCCCATCTTTACCTGAAATAGAAAAACTAGCCAGGCATTGTGGTGGGTACCTGTAGTCCCAGCTACTCAGGAGGCTGAGGCAAGAGGATCACTTGAGCCCAAGAGTTTGAGGTTGCTATGAGCTAGGCTGATGCTTTGGCACTCTACCCAGGGCAACAAAGTGATCTCAAAAAAAAGAAAGAAAAGAAAAAAGAAAAGAAGAAAAAGAAAATATAAATGAAAATATAGGGCTTGGTGCTTTTAGCTCAGTGGCTAGGGTGCTGACACTTGCACTGGGGCTGGCAGATTCGAACCTGGCCTAGGCCTGCCAAACAACAATGACAACAAAGTAGCTGGGCGTTGTGGCAGATGCCTATAGCCCCAGCTGCTTGGGAGGCTAAGGCAAGAGGATCACTTAAGCCCAAGAGTTTGAGGCTGTTGTAAGCTGTGATGCCACAGCACTCTACCAAGGGTGACATAATAAGAATCTGTCTCAAAAATAAATGAAGAAATAAATACATAAATACATAAAAATCTAAAAGTAAAATTAAATTTTACAAAAGAATATAAATTTTTTTGTCTCACAGTTTTGAAGGCTAGGGAATCTAAGATCAAGGTGCTAGTATTTAGTGAGGGTTGTTCTCTGCTTCTGAGATGGCACCTTGAATACTGACTGTGTCCTCCAGAGGGAAGGAACACTGTGTCCTCATGTGGCAGAAGACAGAGGGCAAAAGGGGGATTCACTCCCTCAACCAAGCCCTCTTGTAGCAGTGTTAATCCATTTCTGAGGGTGGAGCTTTCATGACCTAAGCACCTTGGAAAAGACCCCACTTCCCAACACTGTTGCATTAGAGATTAAATTTCCAATACATGAATTTTAGGGGACACATTCCGACCACATCAGCCTAGGTTCCATAGTGAGGAGACATGGGCTGAAGCTGTAGCTGCCCTGCAAACATGTGGCTTTAGCAAGAAATCAACGTTTGTTGGAATAAATCACAAAGATTTACGAGTGCTCCCATAACATAACCAAGCATAACCTGACAGGTACAGAGAGCAAGAGCGCAAGTAGGGGGGCCAGTCAGGAGGCTGAGAGGTGATCCTCGCTTGGAGTAGAGTGACAGCAACAGAGATAATGAGAAGTGGTCAGATTCAGGATATATATGAAGGTCAAGTGCAAAGTCTGTGCTGATGGACTGATGTAGGGTATGAAGGAAAGAGAGGAGTCAGAGTAACTCCAAGGATAATAGTCTGCATAACTGGATGCATTACTGCAAAGAATACCCAGGAAAGTACACCATAACTCACAGTGCCAGGCACACGGCAAAGTGCAAATGCTGCTCTTGTGCTTATTACCTTAAGAAGAGAAGTAATATGGAACATAGATGCCTGGAGAACTTTTCAATCCAGAGTGATTAAAAATCAGATTTACTGAGATGCTATTCAGATATAGTAAAATTTTATTCCTTAGCATATAGGTGTGAGTTTTGACAAATGCATTTTGCCTTTTAAGCACCTTTACTATCAAGACAAAGACTCTTTCCACCACCTACCACCCTGCTCTTTTCCTGCTCCTCCCTTTGTAGCCAAATCCTCCCCACCCCCTGACAGCCACTGATCTGTTCTCCATTCCTATAATTTTGCCTTTTCCAGAAAGTTGCATAAATGGAGTCACATAGGAGTGACCCTTTGAGACTGGCTTCTTTCACTTAGAACAAGGTATTGGAGCTTTCTCTCTGTTACACAGGTCAGAAGTTTGATCCTCTTAATTGATGAGTAGTATTCCAAGGCGTGGATGTACCACAATTTGTTTATCATATCACCAGGTGAAGGGCATTTGGGTCGTTTCCAAATTTTGGCAATTATGAATAAAGCTGCCATAAATATCTGAGTACAGGTTTATGAGTGAACATATGTCTTTGTTTCTCTTGGTAAATCCCCCTAGGAGTGGGATTGCTGGCTCATATGGTAAGTGTATGTTTAACTTTATAAGAAACTGCCAAACTGTTTTTCCAGAGGAAGTGTACCATATTGCACTCCCACTGGCAATGTGTGAGGGTCGCTTCACATCCTCCCCAGCCATAGGGATTGTCAGTTTCTTTGACTCACGCCACCCCAGCGTATAATAGTATCTCATTGCGGCTTTAATTTGCATTTCTCTCATGAATAATGATGTCGAACATCTTTTCACAGGCTTATTAGCTATTCATATATCTTTTGGCTAAAGGTCCATTCACATCTTTTGGTGATGCTTTCATCAGGTTGCTTGTCTTCTTGTTGTACAGTAAAAATTCTTCATATATTCTGGATACAAGCCCTTTATCAGATACGTGTTTTGCAAATATTTTCTCCCAGTTTTTGACTTGTCCTTTCATGTTATTCCTAACAGCGTCTTTCAAAGAGCAGCAGTGTTTAATTTGAAGTAGAAGCTATCAACTTTTTCTTTTATGAATCACTGTTTTATTTCATATCTAGGAAATCTTTGCTTACCCAAGGCCACGAAGATTTTTCTCCTCTATTTTCTTCTGGCCATTTTATAGGCTTAGGGTTTTACATTTAGGTATCCGACCTACTTTGAGTTAATTTTTGTCAATGGTTTGAGGTATAACCCAGGACAAATTTGAGCTGTGATATTTCCTACTGTGGAAGAGGCACATCAATAAATCTTCACATCTCTGATAAGCATGTGCACAGGTGACATTGTAACTGGTTGCAAAATCTGGTTAGAGTTCAGCACAGACGGTCAGGGAAGCTCCACTGCTCTTTGACCCCAGGGTTGCTTCCTTAGAAGTTCATCCTATCTTCAGCAACACTCTCCAGATGTCCCCAGTGATAAGCCCTGACTCTTTGTAGGTTCTCCCCAGTTCCTAAAATACTCCACCTCCAAGTAGTTAGTTGCTCCAAGAAAAGATTTTCTCTTTTAAACCAATGAAGGTAGATTCTGTGAAAAGCAGCAATTAGGATTGAAATTTTTTTTTTTTTTTTTTTTGGAGACAGAGTCTTACCCTGTTGACCTGGGTAGAGTGCTGTGGAATCAAACTCAAGTGATCCTCCTGCCTCAGGCTCCCAAGTAGCTGGGATTGGTGTGCACCACCACACCCAGCTAATTTTTCTAGTTTTTTTTTTTTTTAGTAGACCTGGGGGGGGTCTTCCTGTTGCTCTCAGGGATCATCCTGGCCTCAGGGAATTAATTCTCCCAACCCAGCCTCCCGGAGTGCAGGATTATGGGCAGGAGCCACCACACCCTGCTGGGCCAGGATGGAAATCTTAACCTTGCTAGCTTTAGTGCTTCTCAGGTGGCTTTTTCAGTCACCTTGTGATACTGTTATCTTGTGTTGCTCTTCTCCATAATTACGCTAGCAGTGAAAGCGTTACTAAAGTCACGTGTATCTTGGTACCCTTTAAACTTCAAGGGTAAAATCAGTGAGGGGAAAGGGTTGGGAAACGAATACACAAATTTGCCAACCTGCGATTTGGCCAGTTGAGGACATTTTCAGAAGGCAATTGTCATATACTATTGCCATCACTACATTGAAGAAGGGACATTTAAATTCCCAGTCCTCCAAGACAAATGAAGCAGCATAATCTCAGAATAAGAAGTCTTTTTCAAGGATCGACCATTGGTAATTTATATAAACGTAGAAAATAATTCGGCTCGGCGCCTGTGGCTCAATCGGCTAAGGCGCCAGCCACATACGCCTAAGGTGGCGGGTTTGAATCCCCAGCCCGAGCCCACCAAACAACAATGATGGCTGCAACCAAAAAATGGCCAGGCGTTGTGGCGGGCGCCTGTGGTCCCAGCTACTTGGGAGGTGGAGGCAGGAGACTCACTTGGTCCCAGGAGTTGGCAGTTGCTATGAGCTGTGATGCCATGGCACTCTACCCAGGGGGATAGCTTGAGGCTCCGTCTCAAAAAAAAAAAAAAATTACAATACTTTATTTACAGACCCCATGCTAAATGTTAGATCTGCAAAACTTATTCACCTTATAACTAAAAGCTTGTACCATTTGATGTTCTTTTTTTTAATGAAGTTTCTAAATTATTTTTAAAGTTCCAGGAAAAGCATTTGCAACAAATATAGAAGTCCTCTAAGATTTTGCTGTCCTTTAAACACAAGTCAAGGATCAATTATCAAAACAAACTTATTCCGTTAATCAGTTTACAAAGGTGCAAATTGTTTGTCAGAATACAATGCCAGGGAGGCTGCTTTGTTTAATGACAATCCTAACAGCAAGAATCCCTGGGGCAGGAAGTAAGTAATCAGGAATCCATCTCTGAAACTTTGAGAATGCTGGCAGCAGCCTCTTAGAATGCCTGGTTACTGCAGACCTTGTACAGAGAACAATACACTGAAATAGACCAGACTTGTTAGGAAACAATAAACTTAAATATAGCTCTGGACCTGACACAGCTAAGAAATTTTTACCTTCCAGGACCAAATTTAACACTCTGGGCTAAATATCTCAATATCTCTCTCTGATTTCTTTTTTGTTGTTGTTTGGCTTTTCACCTGTATATTTGAAGGTACCTATCGTAATTTTGTTTTGCTGTACAACTTCAATAATATACGTGTGTGCACAGATGGTCGTGATGTCATTAAAATCCAAGTTGAACTGCTAAGGAGCTAACAGAAAGGTTGTTTGGTCAATCAAACACATATTTGAATGTTTCTATGCCCTCACCCTGTATTAGAAGAGACGAAGGATATAGAAAAAATGTCAGTAGGTGAAACATTGCATGAAAAGGGCAGTCTTATTTGAGAGGAAGGGAAAGAGTGATGCTGAACTGTAGAACTGGATTGAATGAGCTTCATAGACAGAGAAGCACCAGAAGCCTCTGAGAAAAGGTGTAGTGGGAAAGAACTGCTCATTGCACAGAAGAGACAGTCGTTCCACCACCAAGGCTGCAGGCAGGCTTCCCAGAATGAGTGGTGGAGAACCAGAAAGTGGGGTTGAGACCACTTGTGGAGAATATAGGGCCAGCCTCCCAAGCACAACTCCCAATTCTCCAGCGCGGGGTCTCATGACTGGGAGGAATGGTGGGAGAGTTACAGGATGAGCATTATTCTCTCCAACTTAGAGGTGGGGTCAGGAATGCTGGGAAGAGGTCGAGGTCACTCCGAGAGTGACACAGGGAATGACAGAGAGTCCTGTTTCCCAGTCCAGCCATCCCTCAGCCAAAATACACTACAATCTCCCTCCTCTTTCCCAGGTTCCAAAGGCCTGAAATGGAACGACCGTGCTGAAATGCTGGGACTGCCCTTTATTTTTTCCTTTCCCTATGACGAGAAAGAAAAGAGAGGAGGACTATTGAACTTTCAACTTCCTGATAAACCGTAATGTGGGAAAGGGCCATTTTTAGGTTTACATGAAGGAGCTACCTCTGAGAATGGCCTCTTGGCCTGTGGAAAACTAGAAACATCCCAGGAAGTCACTGAAATGTTGTAGTACTGTGAGAATTTGTATAAAAATAAACATTGGATTATTTCAGGACTAGTCCCTGGAGAAAATGAGCCAGAATTACTCAGAACTACTGGCCTAATCTTGACAGAACAGAGGAAATTAACAACTGAAGCCAGATTTTTTTTCCCTTCCAAAAAAAAAGAAAAGAAAAGAAAAAATTTGCTATTTATGTTATTTTGGAAAATGAAAAAAGAACCAGGTTAACCATGTAATTTAAATGACCCTGAAACTAAGATGGCTTCTTGGAAGGTGTCGGCTGAAAGCCACAAACCCAGCAGAGCCTGAACCCATGGATTCAAAGAGGCACTTAATTCAGCTATCTATAAACTCTATTCTCTAGAGCTTGCTGGAGCTTTTAAAGCTTTGTTGAATTTTTTTTTTTTTTCGGTAGAAATAAAGATTTGAAAGCCAAAGGAAGCACATTGCAGCCCATGTCACTATGGGAACTGCCCCCGAGTATGACCAAGAAAATGCTTTCTTTCTTCTGAAAAATAATTTCCCACTGAATCTCTGGCGTGAAAGAAATCTGTTCATTAAGAATGTCAAATCACACCACTACTTAATTCATATTCGTAACAAGAATGACTACACAACTGCTCAGAACCTTTTGTTGAAATGTAACACAGTAAAGCCAATTTCCTCTTTGGGGTGACACTCCTTCTATAGTTTAGCTCGGTCAACACTGCACATGCATACTTGGTGCCTGTTTTATCAACTATAAAAGTGTAAGCCACAAGCCTCGGCTCAAGGAATTGAGTCCCTTCTGAAAAGTAGAGCTGTTGGATCCATACTATCCTGATTTGCACCTTTCTGGGTCACAGAAATAATCCAGGAACATGACATGAAGTGGAAAATGAAGATTATGCCAACATCATGCTTTGACTTCATAATTCTTAAGAGAAAAATTAACAAATGGGAGAGACTTTCAGGTGATGTACAAGAAGACACAGATGCTGCCATAGCTGAATGATTGACAGGTAGTTTGAGGTTACTATGTCTAATCAGACAGAAAAAAAAATGGCACAATAAGTGGCTTTTCTCTTTCCATACTTTCAAAAGAAGTTACTGCTTTTTCCCTCTCCTCTCCATCCTCCAGGAAAGAGGTGCCAAGTCAGAGATGGTAATGAGAGAGATTCTTGGGGAGAAGGTCTGTGAAAGATAAATGGGAAAAGGAACAAAAGGGGCAGAAAAACCCACAAGCAATCAAGCTATGATGCCATCCTAACAGCCACAAAAAGAGGCAAAGAATGAGGGGGATTGTCCACAAAAAGCTTTAAATGCACATAGTCCTGAAAGCTTTGGCCTGGCTGCTGGGATCCTGAGCACAGTCTGCAGGAAATTCATTCATTGCACAGAGATGCCCAGATCCTGCCCAAGTAGTGTGATCTTGGCCCAAATGCTAAGGCAGATTCCAAAGGGGCTATAGCTGTGCTGACTGGTGATTCTTCCATGAAGGGCCCATTCTGCTACTGTCCATCTTTGTGTCACATGGACCACCCTCTTCGTCTGTCCACATGCAGCTCTTTCAGGGTTCCAGAGGCTTTTCTTCCTGAGGAGACACTTAGAAAAAAGAAGATAGTAGGAAGAATGATATTCCCCATCACAAGTTGTCTTGGGCCATAAGAGGGACTTACAGTCTCCCTCCTTCTCTGGCCACTGTAAATTCCCCTTTTTCTCAGCTATCCCCTTACCTGGTCACGAGGTCTGAGCTGATGTTATAACCCACACTCTCATCCCAAAGGCAGCAAGCCCTTGCTGACCACCCCTCTTCAAGGTGGGTTTGCTGCACTTGTGCTGTCACAGCCACACTCAGGCAGAGGAGGATTCCTAGAGGTGCCCCGACGGGCCCACTGAGCCTATTCCCACTGCCCTCTCTGAGGAGCAGTAGGCATTCCTGGCTGTCCTGCTTCTCAAGTCAATCACTCCTGCAAGAACTAATGTCCCTTCTTACTTACGAGTTCCTAGACACAAGAGATCCAAAATGCTCAAGACGCAGCCAGAAATTAGATCTCAACAAGAGTTGCTGTGTCACATTTAGGAACCAAGTTCTCTACCCTAGAAAGCCTAGAGTTTAAAAATACAGGAAGTACAAAGGCCCACAATAGGTCACTGGAAATGACTGTAGATGCTCCTGCTTCCAGACATCGGTTCTCAATGTCATAGAGCGGTAGAGTTTTCTGATCTACAAAGTACACTACATCTTGGAGAATAGCACCACAACCTCTGGACTATTGACTCTGAGTGAGCCTTCAGCTAAAGCAGGGGTGGGAACCTGAGACCATAAGGCCCTAAGTGGCCTTCTAGGTCCTCAAGTAAGTCCTATTGACTAAATCCGAATTTTACAGAAAAATTCCTTTTATTTTTATTAGTGCATTTTTATTCATCCCTTATGTATTTTATATTTTTTAAATGAACATATTTTAAATACCAAAATATAAAATAAGTTTCAACAAAATATTCCTCCCAGATTGGCACAATTAGAACAGTAGTAAGCCATAAAGCTGAATTGATGGCTCCTATGCCCCTGATTTATTTCCACCTTCTCCCAACAGATTGGCACCACTACCACATGGGGCTGGTTGGAGGGAGTCTATGGGGGTAGAGTATGCCAGTCCATTAT
The DNA here is from genome assembly GCA_963574575.1 of Galagoides demidoff. Lineage (NCBI taxonomy): Eukaryota > Metazoa > Chordata > Mammalia > Primates > Galagidae > Galagoides > Galagoides demidoff. Next base: position 17,439 of record CAUYQV010046302.1, read on the forward strand.
CAACCTTTGACCATGGTACACTGTGTTTTGGTCTGATGTGGAATTTATAAATAGTGCACAGCTCAACAGTATTTTATAATTCTCTCTGCTTAACAGCCCATCATGTCAAAGAAGACCAAGAAACACTGAAAAAGGAAAACAGATTTTTGGGAATTACAATATTATCTTCTTTCTGTGAAAGATAAGAAGATTTGCTTGCTGTATGATACTGAAATATCAACATGAACGAAATTCAGTGTTCATTAGCATTATAACACTCAGACCGCAATATTTTAAATTAGAAAGGCATGAAAGGTAATATACTGACATTAAAGATGAAAAGCAAAAGCAAAGACAATTCTTTCAAGCAACATTAAAATAATTCCACTGAAGCAACTTATGAAATAGCATACAGACTGGGGGTGGGGGGGAGCCATCCATTGATGTAGAAGCTGCGAAACAATGCACTGTTGAAGTTGTAGGATGCTTAGACCTCAAAAACGTTTCAAGTACAAACAACCGCCTCTTTCAGGGAGAACCATAACTGATTGGCAGCATGAATTAGCCTTCAACTTAACAGAACACCTTGCTGCAATACTGCAAAAGGAAAATAAATATTCAATTGCTTTAGATGAATTAACTGATACTACTGACTCCACACAGGTTTTAGACTTTATTCAAGTCATAACAGAAGATTTTCTTTCCTACAACAAGTAGGGTACTCTTGCAAACAGAACATGGGGAATACCTGCAAGATAAATGTCATAGAGTTGGATTGAATTTGGTAAATTCAGTGAACTTGGCAAATTACACACAGATGGTGCACCTTCCATGTCAGGAAAACATGAAGGGTTTATTGCACACTTTTAAAAAGTGTAGTAACAGAACAAGGTGCTCTCATTTCTTTTCACTGTATCTTGCATCAGCAGATTCTATATGCCAAAGCTACTATTTTAATTTAATGTGATACTTTATAATAAGTTATAAGTACTGTTAGCTCTATTCCTGCAAATGCGACACAGGCATCCTCAGTTTCTAACAGGCTAACGTCAAAGGATAAAGTATTCAATGTGGATTTGCCTTATCACTCTAACGTGTACTGGGTATCACAGGGAGGATGGTAGCCAAAGTTTTATCTCTTTAAGAACAGATAGTCAAATGTTATGAAGAACAGAAAGAGCAATGAGGATTATTGAAAGAACATTTCTATAGGAATGCAGTATTCCTGTGTGGTATCATGTCAAATCAAAATAACTTGAATATTTCTTTGCAAGACCAAACCAAGTCTATATATGATGGGTAATAAAAAAATCCAAGTATTTAAAAAAAAAAAAAAGCTATCTTTTTTCCAAAATACTTTTTCTTCAAAACAAAATTTTGGATGAACATTTCCCCGGTGAGCACAGATCATTGATGAGCAGAATGATATAGGCAAACTAATTGAAGAATACACAGCTATTACAGATCTATTAATTGGAAAATACAATGAGTTTCCCTGACTTTGAGAATCATGACATCACACTCAAGTCAGCCTTTCATCCTCACCTGGTTGAGGCACCGAGAGAACTACGGATAGAACTGATGGAGCTCTCAATAGATGACATTTTAAAATCACTGTTTGATGTTCAAAAGGATTCATTTGAAATATGGAAAACTGCAGTAGAATACCCACATCTTCAGCAACATACCCAAAAAAATGCTTTCTTGTTTTCCAACCACTTATTGCTGCCAAGCTATATTCTCCTATCTAACAGAAATCAAGATGTGTGTAAGGTCACAAATAATTGATGCCCATCTAGAGGATTACCTAAAATTGTGGACTTAAATGTTGAAATCAAATATTCAAATACTTTTCACCAAAAAGTAGACACAACAAAGTCATTAAAAAGTTAGTTTATGGGGAACAGCGTCTGTGGCTCAGTGAGCAGGGCTCCAGCCCCATATACCAAGGGTGGTGAGTTCAAACCCAACCCTGGCCAACCTGCAACAACAACAACAAAAAAATAGCCAGGCATTGTGGTGGGCACCTGTAGTCTCAGCTACTCAGGAGGCTGAGGGAAGAGAACCACCTAAACCCAAGACCTAGAGGTTGCTATGAGCTATGATGTCATGGCACTCCACCAAGTACAATAAAGTGAGACTCCATCTCTTAAAAAAAAAAAATTAGTTTACCTAACAAGGATGTGTGAAAGCATGTAGTATATAATCGTGGTTTTAAATTTTCAAAATTAATTATTAATTGCTTTTAAGTAGGGAAAAACTGGCTAGTTGGTTAAAATACTGACACCTTTACAGTAGAATGAAACAGAAGTTTTAAATATTATTCGATGTGACAGAAAAAAATCTTCACAAATAACAGAGAACAGTGAAGATAACTCCTATTTGAAAGGTCATATATGTATTCAAATCAATGTAAAATAAATAGCCTCAATCTTTAAGTTTAAAGGAGGTACAACTCTAAGATCACCATATTAGACAAAAAATAATGCTGCTTGAGTGCTTGTGACCAAGGAACATACAGTGGATTTTAAAATGCTTTATTTAGGCTATGATTTAATGAATTTGTTTTGATGAATAAAGCAAAATAGTTTTTAATGTTTTTTAAATAGCAAATGGTTTTCATTTTTTGAAACCATTAAGTATGTAGTTGTTAGACTTTTCCAAAATGGTGTACTTTTTTAAGTACGAAGTTTCTTGAACACAGCCTCATTTGATTACAGCTAAATTAACGTGGCCTTCTAACATGAAAAGTTTCCCCACCCCTAAGCTAAGCATTTGTCAGGTCATTCTAACACACTATTTGTCTGGTAGTTTCCAGATGTTGTGGTAGTTGATGCATTCCACAGATCTCATGGTCACGGTCCTTCTCCCATGCTTTTTTTTTTAGACAAGGTCTTACTCTGTCTTGTCGGGCAGGCTAGAGTGCAGTGGCATCATCATAGCTCAGGGCAACATCAAACTCCTGGGCTCTAGTGATCTTCCTGCCTCAGCCTCCCGAGGAGCTGGGACTACAGGGGCCCACCACCACACGCAGCCAAATTTTCTATTTTTTGTAGTGAAAGAGTCTGCGTGTTGCTCAAGCTGATCTCGAGTTCCTGGACTTAAGCAATCCACCTGTCTGGGACTCCCAAAGTGGATTACAGGTGTAAACCACCACACCCAGCCTGTTCATACACCTTTTTAACTGTGAAGTGGTTTTCGGGGGGAATTCTATGTGCTATAGGATTCCATGCCTGTGGATATTCTACTCTGAAAGTCCTTGGGTGGTGGTGTCTTAGAAGGTAAGAAAGGCAAACGTATATTTGGAATAAGCATCTACAAGCCACTGGGCCTTCCAGGAGAGAACTCCACTGGTAGCTTGTTGGTCCTTTAAGGAATAGAGACACTATCAGAGACTCAGCATTGATGATAGAGTCCTGCTGTTGGGCATATGTGAAGCCTCTGTCTCTGCTGCTGAGTCCTTTTTAGTCACATATTCATTACCTTCTAGTCACAGTTCTGTGAGAGCTCATGACAAAGGCAAACGAATGTCTGCCATCCAAGTCATTCTTACCTACATAATTCTTCCCAAGGCTGCTTTCTGGCAGGTGTTCACAAGTCTCAGAAAGAACTTCACACTTTGTGCCCACTCCCATGTGTTCATGCACATGCTTCTACCCTAGGTAGCCCCATCTTCAGTCTTCCAGAGCCCTCAGAAGCCAGCCAGGCCATTTGAATTGCTCATGACTCTATATATTCTCACTTCAAGCTACTTCTTCCACACAAAATAGATACCCAGGTGTGCCACTTGAAATTCTGACACTGAGAAGGGTTTTTTCCTCACCACTGTCTGTCTCAGTGTAGCTTGTAATGCAACCACATCCATTTTTGGCTTGACCCACATACAAAACCAACCCATCTGTAAATCAAGGTTGGGCTTTTTCTTCTCCTTCAGCAGTCATCAAGGACAACCCCATTCCCCATATGGCAGTAGATGTGAACTGAGAGAGGTTGCTTATGCGCCCCAGTGGTTGAAGGGAAGGGAAGGAGTGCTACCTGCCCCTGCAGCTTCCTCATGCTCTTGTCAGCTCAGGCTGGATGCACATTTGTCATTTCTTATGAGCAGCTACTCCTGGTTCCACTCAACTTAATGCCTTCGGGATCCAACAGACCCTAGCTCCTCTGGGTCTCTCTATCATACATCTAGTAATGTATCAGGGGGTGTTTCTCCACAGGCAAGTGATTCCCCATTACAGACGGTAGCCTTGCTGTAGAAACCTAGAGCCTTTGGTATCGTTATCCTGATGGCCTTGACACGAGTGCATAGTGCACTTTTGTCTACCACTGACACCTTCAGCATCGTAGGGTCTACTAGACGGTATACCCCAAGGGAACATCTGCCTGCATCATAGCCTGAATCCAGTGCAAAGCCCTTTCCTGGCCTGTCCCATAAAAAGCTACAAGACTTTTTGATAATTTGGATGGTAGAAGAGTTAACACCTTTCTGGAACAAGTCATTAAATGTATATTGTTGTCCTTTTCATGCAAATGCAACTTATTTCAGATCTTCCTTTTTGATCACAATAGAAAAGGAATTTGCTGGCACAAGGTCTTATGCTGTATAGCCAATAATATATTAATCTATTCTGACAAAGACAGCACTTAAAGTGCTAGTACTTGTTTGAAGGTACAGTTGTCTGTAAGCATTCTCAAGTATCTCTTTGGTTTCTGTAGAGACTAGACATGTGCATTAAAAAGAGGTAGGATAGAGACCACCACTGAACCTTAAGGTTCTAATCTCTGCTGCCCTTCCCAAAGTCAACACTATTTTTGATGCACTATTTTGGATGAGAAAAGAGGCAATCCTAAAAGCTTCTTCGTAGCATTATCCACTCTTATCCCACAACCCAAGGAGTCAACTGGGGCTATTAACAATCGATGAGCACTTCAATTCTAGATTTTCCTTCAGGAATTGAGTAAATAGCAACTGTGTAAACAGTAAGAACTTTGGCCAAGGCTCCATTGATTATTTGGTCCCTGTATTCCCAGTATGCTGATAGGGACATTATAACTCTTTAGATCTCCAGTTATTAATTTCAGTTCAGACCCTGTGTCCAAATCCCTGCAAATGTCTAGCATTCCCCCTTTCTCCAGAGGATGGGCAGTGAAGAACAAATCCATAGATCCTTTTGGAATAGGGGAATTATTCATCCTCAGTCTTAAGATCAAGCCCCTCCTCATATGCTTTATAGTTAAAAAAAAAAAAAGCATCCATTTATGCTACAAAAGTGTTTATTTTTTAAAATCAAACAATGTATCTACTCAGATACTTTGGAGTGGCCAGTGAAAACATCCACAGTCGTTTCAGGTTTCCATTCACCTTTAGTTAGGTTTCCCTCACAGTCCTAAGACTGCTGCCAAGGACAGAGACAAAAAGCTCTGCCACCTGGTCTAACTGGGGCAGTGTGGCCCACATGCCACCACCGGCACTGGGCCGGGACAGTCCCTGAGGGATGCTGAAGCCTCATCGGTGCTACCTTGATTAATTCATCAGCCCCATCCATAGTAAGTAGGGATTTGTGTCTATTCGCGCATTTTCTTTTTTTGTGATAATTGTGTTTGGGTTTGTTTTATTCTGTTTTCATAGCCTTAGTGCCCCCCCACATCCATAGAATAGTGACTGGTCATAATTGTTACACAGTATATATTTATTGAACAAATAAATGAAATGAGTAATTGGGATGACTGTCTGAAGGTGGGGATAAGGTAGATTTCTGAACAAAACTGAAGAAACTATTAGGAAGGGGAACTGAACTCAGGCAGCATCACCTGCTTTTCTATTTTAAAGCAGACGGTGAGTAATTCTCTCTCAGGCTACAATCTGCCTCACTGTGGTGGCTGACTTTGTGTGTCAGCTTGACTAGGCTAAGGAATATACATATATAAATAAAACATCATTTTTGTGTACATCCATGAGGGGGTGTCAGAGAGATTAGTACTGGAATTAGTAGACTGGGGAAGGAAGATTGTTCTCCCCAATGTGGTAGATATCATCCAGTCCACTGAGGTGTCACACAGAACAAAAAGACAAACATGACATGAACTCATTCTGTCCTCCTGAGCTGCAATATCCATCTTCTCCTGCCTCGGTCAATAGAACTCCTGGTTCGGCCTCTGACCAGGATTTACCCAGTGGCTTCCCTGATTCTCTGGCCCTTGAATTTGGGCAGAATTACACCACTGTCTTTCCTGGTGCTCCAAATTGCAGATGGAATATTGTAGGACTTCTCAGCCTCCACAATCTCATGAGCCAATTCCCGTAATAAATCTCCTCATACACATACATCAACATTATCCTATTGATTCTGTTTCTTTGGTAAACCCTAACTCGTATGCACACGTCTGTCTCAATAGAACAAAACACGATTTCAATTAATGAGTTGAATTAATCAAACAACCCTTCTTTGTCCCTGAAAGTTCGTTCTGCTTCGGTTTGGAAATGTTTTGTTTTCTTGGCAATAATAAAAGGTAAAGTAGTTTTCTCTATTTGACATAGCTATTACTTTACAATGCTCTTACGGAGATAGTGTGCTTTCAAAACCGTTGTACACTCATACGTCTGATATTCAAAATAATCTCTCTCTAGCAATATAATATCTAAAGTGAGAATTCAATATCTTCTGCCATTAACAACATCATTAATAACAAACGTCTGTTTAATTACTCTTGCTAAGATTAAAAAGGCCATTATTCTTGTATCTTGAGAAATTCATTAGCTGGAAAAGGCTGCTTAATGCCAAATGCTCTCCTTAAAGATGCAGTCCCCGATAGTTGAAGGTATTTCTGACATTCATGCATTTGCATTACTTTAAAAAAGCATTACCCAACTGTGCTGAAGATCATGCTGTGACAATAAGCAAGCACTGTAACATTTCAAAATCAGAAATGAAGCTACGAGACATTTTACAATACCATACAGAGTCTGTTCTTTGGAATATTTAAACTTCACACACTGAGCCTATTATTCATCACTCACCTCTCGCTAATTCTGTGCTCAAATGAGTCTTGTACCAACACAGTGCATCCTAAGGTACAGTTAATATTCATAAGCACCTCCTCCAAAGGGATTCAAAGCCATAACTTAAGTTCTCTGCAAGTCAAATTTAAAGTCTGAGACTTCAAGAAATTCAGATCCATTAAATGAAAATTACAAGATGGGATTTAGAGCAGCATCTTTCTTAATCCACTGTTTCAGCTCTGTATTTTTAGTACAGAAACCTGCATAACATTTAGTAAGAATTAGATCAGTGACAGTGCACTCACAGAGGATGATTCAAATGGCTTCAGTGGCAATGGTTAGATCCCATGTGTTGTATTATTTTTTCACTTTTTTGCCACCATTAACAATAAAGCAAAGTCATAAAACAAGCACTTCTCCTTACTTCTAGAATGCATCAACATACTGAATCTGACTCACGTTACTTACTGCCATGAGTTAGGCTCTAAAAGATAAGATTTCAACAACAGAGGAAGGGAACCAAGGTGAATTACTACCCGGGAGAAAGTCACTGCTCAGAGAGGAACTAAGTGTCTTGCAATGAGAAAACATTCTCCTTTTTTTCCCTTCCTTCCTCTACAAATACAAATTGGGTACCCCTTCAGTGTCTATGAAGGGGCATGCTATGTTCTATCAACAATTGAATAAGAAAAGGTGTCTGTCATCAAGTATCTCTCACAGCCTCATTGAGGTCAACTACCTTGTGGACCAGCAGACCCAGTCCTGTTGCAGGTGCCGAGCTTGACACACAAGGGATTGGGAAGTTCTGGAGAGGCAGTAAGGCATAGGAAAAGCTAAAAGAAGAATTAAGCTTTGACGAAACTTAGAAAATAAATAGGGATTTCATCATTTTTTTCTTACCTGTATTTAATGTGGTAGGGCTAGATGAGTGAAAGGTGAGTCTGTATCAGCCTCTACCTTCATCAGTGACCTTGACTTTCATTCCTTTCTCACTTGTACAGAACCACAGTTTGCCTTGTTTTGCTTGAATGTTCATTTCTATCTCCCTGGAGAGACCCTGGAACCCACAGGCTCATGGATTCAAGACCATTCGCCACACGTTGCTCCCTGAGATGTTTACTTTGGGGAAAGGCAATATCTTCTAAACTTCATCTAAACAATTGTTATCTATCACCACTTTCTGCTGGGTTGCACTGGTGCTCAAAGTACTAACTTAGAAGAATGCCAACCAAAAGCAAGAGGCTGATTCTGCTTCATGTCCCTGCCTGCAAATACAGTGCTTGTCTGCTTTAAAGCATCTAGGATGATTAGATTCATTGATGGTTTTTGTGATAATTTGTGATAATAGTCAAGTGAAAGGAACACATACTTGATTATGCAGAAAAATAAGCTCACTCTATGGAGAAACTTTTAGTGAACATTAGCCATCATGAATGGATGACTTTCCAACTTGCTGAATGCCCTGATTTTGGAGAACAAGTTCATTCTCATTAATTAATGAGGGAAGTTAATACATGATTTGCCATTCCTAAGACTTTTATGATTTTGTCAAAAGGGAATTCCTGTAGCAATCATCTTTTTTATCTTTAAAAATTTCAAGCCATCAATATTCTTCTTGTTGCCCTCCCAATAAAATAAAATGAAAGTATGGAGAACAAGTCTCTTAGTCTTGCATGTTGTCTTCTTAGAACTTTTTATTAAATTAATGCCTCTGGATTTTGATAGATGTAAGTATTGGAAGACCAAAAATAAGACACAAGGTAGTGTCCAATCTCTATCCGTGGCCATTCCATCAGCACATGCAGTGTTTTACTTGATGACATGAATCTGTTTTTGACCCCAGCTGGAGCTTAACGTCTGAATTTAGCTGACAGAAGGCAAAGAAATGATAGATAGAGCTTCATCTCTTTAAGTGACAGCATTCTGGTGGGAAACCTGACTACAATTCTATGGCTGTAGAATCTTGGGAGCTTTAGAGATTGCAGAACAATCCTGGTGAGTCCCGTGGGGCTGGGACATCACCTCCTGCTAGAAGTTCAGGGCACGGCTTATGTCTTTTGATGACTAAGCCAGGCATCCGTCTGCCTCTGCCTTGTTCTGTCCTATGTTCTTGCTTTTGAGGTTTTCAGTGAAGGAAACTGTGTATATTTTTTCACAGAATGAAAAGCTCATAAAAATGCATTTAAATAATTCAGACATGCCACATGTTTTCTCTATAACCTTCCCTTGCCCTGCTTCCTCTCCACCAACGCTAGCCCTTCAAGCTTGCCCCATGGAGTACAAAAGGACCTTCTTACCCGACTGAGTCATATGTATCATCAGACACAGGCTGGCCTGCGTGACGGGTTTCATCAGAGCACACTCCTTATGCGACACACAAACACATGCACGCAGATCTTCTAAACTTGAGTTTGCATTTCCATGGGAACTAAACAGACATTTATAGTACAGATCAAAATGAAGGGAAAAGACGTTTTTTCTTCTATAAAAGAATCATTTTTGTTCTGTGAAACTCTATTGGGAAATTTTAAAAGGTAAGATGCAACCCCTTAAGTAGAAAAAAAAACCTTCATTTTTTGCTCTGAACATTAAAATTCACACAAAATTCGTTGAAAGTCTAGCCTATGGATAGAATGTGTGTGTGTGTGTCTGTGTGGAGGGGGGGAGAGAGACATATGTATGTGTGTGTATATAATGCACCAAATAATTATCTAGCTTTTGCTTTAAAATATATATTATTTTACATGAAAATTAATTTTTAGTGATGGTGATTAAGCTTGAATTTCATAAAATAAATAGCACAAGGAATTTGTTTCACAAATAGCATGAGGAAGTTCACATTTGATAAACCACCCCAAATTTAGTTCTTTGGTATATGGGTTAGAAAACCTTAAAGGAAAATTTTGACTCAGAGTCACAGCTTTGAATTCAAGATGACATAATAGAGAGGAACATTTGCTAGTGTAGTCATATTAGAAGACCTTTTAAGCTACTTGATGAAAAGAAGGGGAAATTTAATATAAGAATTAAAAAACTCAAGAACAGGGATAAAGATCAACTTTAGGAATAAATATACTAAAATCTAGGGCTGGGGGGTTATATATAACTTGGGAAGTCTTCTCCCCTTAATCTCTTATAACCCATACTTCTTATTACCCAAATATTTGTTCTTGTTGAAATCACAGCCTCAACCCTCTCTGCTTCCTAAGTCACTGAAATTAAAAAGCTTCCTCAAGTCCTTAATGTTATTTAAAAAAAAAAAAAAAGCAGTCAGAGTAAAGCTAACATGCATTACTCACATGTTTATATTCTCAGGTAAACAATAACTTCCTAGCTGGGGTAACATATCTAACTTTGGGCCTGTCAACCACAGCAAGGCGAATATAATCACCTTATATAAAAGGATTGCCATGTTGCTAAGTAGATTGAAAAGGAATGATAATTCTCAGAAAGGGAGCAAGTGTTAAGTTCAACCACAGTTGTTGTGTACCAGGAAGATCTCAAAGACTATGCAAATGATAAATACTGCCAGGGAGCAGCTGCATAAGATATGAGAGAATTATATGATGATGAAGTCTGATAATAAACTCACCACCATATCCTGCAAAAAGTGCTACACACCCCATTGCTGGATATCACTATGGTCACTTTCAAAGTACTCCTCTTGGGAAGCTATGCACTGATACCAGTGGATCCACCCTTCAAAACATTTCTGGAACTTTTTCTCTCAGATGACTATGGAAGCTGTCATTGTACAGCACTCAAAAAACACACAAAAACAATAAAAAGCACCATTGAGCAAGACACTGTCACATGTCCACATGAACAAAGCTGTGACACATTAATATATCAAGGTTACAAAATCTTACCAAGTTGTTTGTACAGTGCTGTGAAGGTAAGTGCATGGTGGCAAGTTCGCAAACTTTAATTGTCAGACCTCTATAAGACCACAGCTCTGATGGTCATTCTAGAAAAGGAGTTCCAAAATTGCTTTAAAGGGTGGACCATGTGGTGGCATCAGTGCACGACTTCTCAAGGAGAGTGCCTCAAAGGTGACCTTAGTGACATTCAACAATGAGGTATATAGCACTTTTTCTAGAATGAGTTCACAAACTTAATTGTCTGACATTGTATGACTGATTCTTTAGCTCTGGATTAAGCAGAAAAGCAGAAAGCTATCCCAGAATCAGGCAACTGGAAATAAAATTATAATGGAGAGAATAAGGCAGTTTTACAAATTTTTCTGTCAATTACTTAACTAAATAATAGAAGGGAAAGTACTCAGGTTATGTAAATGGCAATGTCTAGCATTACCTGGGGAAGTTCTCAAGGGAAGTGTTAGTTTCTCAAAGACTGAGAAATTGAGAATTTTCCTTAACCGAAGCATTGCTCCTTAGACTTGCAGACTCAAATACTTAACTTTTTCAAGATTGGAGAGCAAATCCATCTCTTCTAGACAGACTCTTGTTAACTCCTCTACTGAATCACTCATGAGAATGCTTTGTAGACCTTAAGGTAATAGAACATCACACACACACACAGAGAGAGTTAGATAAACGTCCATGCAATACACCTTTATATGTGCCAGAATATTCATATGAACATCATAGGAGACCCTTTATCTGAGATTGAGAAACATGGGAAGTAACTTCTTAGAATTTACCTTCTGCTCAGAAAGTATGTAAAAGAGAAGCTTATAGAATTTTTTATATGGAAAAACAATTTAAATCCATGGCATATTTCATAGGTCCAGGAACATGTAAAACTATAGTTTTACTATACTGCTTAAGAAATGACTCTAAGTTCCAAATAAAAGGCTCTGAATTTATAAACTATATACAGTATGGCTTTAAATAAAGGACTTAGCTGAGTCAATGTTTAATGTAATCAGGGTAAGGGAATCTTGAGTAATCACTTATAGACAATGGTGATGGTCTTTCAATTAGGACTGAAATTGTTTAACCTTGTTGGCTACAATCCATTGTAGATTTTTTTCCAAAAAGCATGGTCTAGCAAATGAGATCATACAGTTCAAAAGCCCTTTTGGCTAAGTTGACCTCCTTTCCATAGGCAAATTGCATGGGTAGGTTAAGGTGACCAGATGTCCCGCTTTTGGTGGGACAGTCCTGATTTTTAACAATTTATCCCACATCCCACAGCACTTAAAAAAAGTCCCAATTTTTGGAAAGAATGCATGACAAGCTAGGAAAGGACAGGAGAATGAGAATGGGAAGAGAATATATGGGTTTTGGCTGCTGAAAAGGAAAGGTTAATGTAACTCCATTTGGGAATGAAGAGGTTAATGTAACTTCATTTAGAAATGAAAAGGCTAATGTAAACTCCCTACTCCCCTCCTGGGCAAGGTCCCCAGGTGGAATTGGTATCAGCAGGAGACTGGCTCCCTCCCTCACTTCTAGGCAAGGACAATTAGTTACACATAATTTTTTTAATGTGTTATATTTATAAATTGTACTTATGTTGAAATTAAAAATATATATCTTACAATACTATTTTTGCATTCTATGAAAATTTTTGTTGCTCCATATAGACCAAATTTTTAATTAAGAACCCCCCCCCAAAATTTACCTCTATGACTTTCCTTCCCTGTACTTCATAGCTGAATATTGCCCTTATTATTTGATCAATTCTTTCTTTAAAATGCTTTTTTGGATAAAGACTAAGTTTGCAATGGTGTATCTGTGAAGCATCTTAACATTTCCAAGCTTTGATAAAGTTATGTAAAAATTTTGTATTTTAAATTTCTTGGAATAATCTTATTTCCCTCCTTTCCAAATTTTTCAGAAACTTTCCACCTTAAACCTCACAGAATGAATTTGTAAGGTTCTTCCATACATTATTCTTTATTTCTTTGGGATTCTACTCCAAATGAGAGAAAATGAGTATCTGGTACAGATATTAACCTAGCTGGCTCAACTACAGGCCACAGAAGTACAAGAAAAATACTGGGAAACCTCAATTAAAATAGGATATTCTAGCATTCTTCTTTTAGAAACTGATAAAACAAAAAGACAAGAAAAAGTAAAAATATATAAAAACTTGAACAACACTCTTACATGACACTTTATCAAATATGTATAGAACATTGTCACCCCCAAAATACAACACATTCAGCCATTTGAAGCACAAAAAAAACTTTGCCCTGGTGAGCTTGCAACAAATGTTTGAAAAATCATGACCACACAGTTCATGTTCTTTTACCATAGTTAAATAAAACATGAATAGTAAAAATAAAGTACAGTGTATGTTTGGAAACTGACAATGAATTTCTAAATAGCTCATAAATTAAAGAATAAATCTTAAATAGATTATATGATAAAGAGTAAATCATTGAATAATGCATTGGTAAAAGAGTAAGGGAAATTATAAAACATTTAGAATTGGATGGTAATGAGAGAACTGTATTTAAAATAAACTTGTAGAAAGCATCTAACATAAGATTAACAGGTTACGTTTATAACCTGAAATAGATTTGTTAAAAAATAAGAACAATTCAAAGTAGTTAAGCATAGTGTTCAAAACACTTGCAAAAGTACAGAGAGAAATAAAAGAAAGAAATAGTCAAAAAATAGTCATAAAATAGAAAAAGATTAGTAAAACTATCCCCAAAAGGTGGGACAATAGAAAAACTGTTAGAAAACTAGAAAACTGACTGAGAAAGACGACAAAGCAAAAAGTACTATCACTTAAAAAAGAGATAGAGACACGACCCCTGGAAGAGTAGGAATTTTTAAAATCAAAATGCCATAAACAAATAACAATTTCTTTTCTTTCAAAATGAAATTACTTTTCTAGAAAAATATACTATCGAAATTGACTATGAATAAGTAGAAAATTAAAGGGTTATGAATATTTTAAAAATAATTAATCCAAAATCAGTTCTCATGAAAAAGATATGAACTGAGACAATTTTAGAAATGATTTTACAAAGCCTTCAATAAACAGATAACTTCTAGCTTATAAAATCTGTTCAAGAGGCTTGAACAGAGGAAAAGCTACCCAACTCATTTCACAAAGTTAGCATAAGTATGATTCCAAAACCAGACAAGACTATTCATGAAACTTGGGAAAAAAACCAATTCTAAAATTTGTATATATGAGTAAAGAGCCAAGAATAGCTATGACAATTTTGAAGAAAAGCGAAAAAAAGAAAGACTGGGGGGAGGTGGTATCCTCACTGGACAACGGCACATCATTAAGAGACCCAGAATGTGCCTACACACGAATGGCAGCTTTGTATGCAGGGACAGATTTGCATTTGGGGGAGCAAAGAACAGATTACTTAATACAAAGTGCAGGGTCACTTTGCTATCTCTATGGAAACCAATTTGTCTTTCTATGGATATAAAAATCAAGTAGAATAAGGAAATTGGATTCCTCCACACACCATAAACAAATCAATTCCAAACAGTTTAAGAAAAGAGTATAAAGAGGATAAAACTAGACAACATTTGGGAGAAAAATTTAGAGAATATTTTATGGCCTTAGTAAAGAGGAATATGCCTTAAAAACAAACATACTTTACAGAGAAAAGCAAATTGACTGTATTAAAGTTTAAAACTGTACTATTACAACAGATCGCATAAACCCGGTTAAAAGACACATTGATGGGAAAAGATAACTGAATCCTTTGTTACATAACAAACAAGGAGAAAATACTCAGAATACGTAAAGTACAACAGATAAAAAAAAATCCAATTATCCAATTTTAAAACAGGCAAAAATTATGAACATCCTCAGATGGGGACATCCCAATGGCCAATAAGTATATGAACACATACTCAACCCACATACTCAGCCCCTCCCACTTGAATTGATACAAATTCAAAAGTATATAATATTTTACCCCCAAAATATTGACAAAATAATATTTGAAATACTAGGAGTGTGGTAAGGAAGATCTACTATAAAATGTGGGTGAGAATATACATTTGAAAAACAATTTGACAGTATCTCATTAAATTAAAGATGTGAATACATTAAGTCTGATAATTTCAAGCTAGGCATACATACTAGGAATAAATCTAAATGTAAGTACAAGGAGACTTCAACAATATTTACTTTTGTAAAGAGAAAAATTAAAAACCACCTAATAACCATCAGTAGCTATTAGTACATGTAAATAATACATTTCTAAATGGAATGCTATGAAGAATTAAAATTGGGGGGAGAGGTTGGGTGGAGGGAGGGTGATTGGTGGGATCACGCTTATGGTTCATTCTATAAGGGTACATGTGAATCTCTCTAAATGTAGAATATAAATGTCTTAACACAATAACTAAGAAAAATACATGAAGGCTATGTTAACCAGTTGGATGAAAGTATTTCAAATTGTATACAGAAACAGTACACTGTACCCCATGATAGTATTAATGTATGCTGCTATGATTTAATTTAAAAAAATTAAAAATCAAAAAAGAATTAAAATTAATAAAATAGACATAAGTATTAAAATGGATTGATTTTGGTTTTTTTGTTTGTTTGTTTTGTTTTTGTTTTTTTTTTTGTTTTTTGCAGTTTTTTGCTGGGGCTGGGTTTGAACCCACCACCTCCGGCATATGGGACCAGTACCCTACCCTTTTGAGCCACAGGTGCCACCCAAAATGGATTGATTTTGAAAATAAAACTTTTAATTCAGTAAAACAGCAAAGTAGTAAAATGCTTACAATTTAGCTGTAAGTATATGAGAGTTCATTGTAGTACACTTACCACTTATCATTTTTTTTAATTAAATCATAGCTGTGTACATTAATGTAGTCATGGGGTACAATGCGCTGGTTTTATATACAATTTGAAATATTTTCATCAAACTGATTAACATAGCATTCATGGCATTTTCTTTGTTATTGTGTTAAGATATTTATATTCTACATTTAGTAAGTTTCACATGTACCCTTGTAAGATGCACCCTAGGTGTGGTCCCACCACATTCTCCCTCCACTCATTCTTCCCTCTCCCCTCCCTTTCCCATTTCCCCATATTCTTGGGCTATAATTGGGTTATAGCTTTCATATGAAAGCTATAAATTAGTTTCATAGTAGGGCTGAGTACATTGGATATTTTTTCTTCCATTCTTGAGATACTTTGCTAAGAAGAATATGTTCCAGCTCCATCCATGTAAACACAAAACCCAAGCGCCCATTGACCCACGAATGGATCAATAAATTGCGGTATATGTACACCATGGAATATTATGCAGCCTTAACGACATACAGAGACTTTACCCTTTTTATCATTTTTTAATTTTCTTTAAATTTCAATAAAAATTTAGATAAAAATTTTAAACATTAAAAAAGAAATAAATTGTTTCTGTCTCCATATATTCCCTTAGGACAGTACATGCTTATAAACCAAGATACTCATCCCTGGGGGTGCACAGCACTACACTGGGGATGAATTGTAAATGAGCCAGATTTTACAGGAACATTGATATTGTTACGGGATCAATGAAATACACATAGTTCTGATAACATAGCTAATACATATTTTTATGAGCAAGAGTTTGAGTTGCTTTTTGTTATCTCAAACCCTTACCTCTATGCAACATTTTCACCACAAACTTCTTCATTCTCACCTGCAGTTACCATAGAAGTTATTTTACTAGACATATTCGAAAAATATTACTCTTGGAGAAACCTCACGCCCCCATCCAACTCCCTTAAAAGCAAAAGTGTACACCAGGCTGCGGAGCCCAACGGGAAGGAACACACTTACACACTTACGTGAATTCTCCTAGTATTTGATCTCATGGAGTGTCAAGCCTCTTCCTTCAGCTTCGTGATTTTCATGTTTGTTACAAACATAACAGGCTGATGAACACTAATGGGCTTGTTTTTACTCAGTTGTGTCGCAGCACCGTACAGCTGTTCTTTATGAAAGGACCCTGTATTAAAAATCTTACAAAGCTACAAGAACTACTACTAAAAATGTTCATGGCATTATGTAATAACATTTTATGAAGACCAGGGGAAGAAATATTTTTCTGTTCTTGTTTCAAAGAAATTGTCGCTTTTTCTAAGTTATTGGTTTGTCGTCATATTTTGAACAAGGTGAATTGTGGAAGGTGTAACACCTTCCTGTGGAGTTCAAAGTTCCAACCAGCACAGACAACACTGAGGAATGTTACCATCTTTTATCTTTCCTACATAATTTGTGGTTTACCTTTATTCTTTTATGGACACTTTTAAATTTTGCCATTTTACTTGATTTTATGTAACTTTATAACTTTAGATCTTAAATAATAGTAAATAGATAAATAATAGCCCTATGTTATACACTTTGAGATTACCAATTGTAGGTGTATTTCTGCTGCTTAATTAACTATTTGATTTTTTAAATCAAGTAAATTTCTTAATTTGTATTCCAAAATTACAGATTTTTTTTCTTTTTAATTTATCATTGATTTGTTCTTATTAGGATAGTCCACTATACTTCTAAACTGTTCACCTTGGTCAAATTACCAACATAAAAGGCACTAGTTTTTGAGTAAAAAATTATGAATTTGAGAACTGACTCTGTCACAAGCAAGTTATATAAGTTTGAGCAAGTTAGTGGGATTTTTATAAAGCACATTTTCTTTGTCTGCAAAATGTGCCCACAGGGATGTTTTTAGCATTATGTTAGGTAATGTGTATAAAACTATATTTTAAATCATGAAGTTGCCTAAAAATATAAATCACAATAAGGAAAGCAAGTAGTTTTGACATATAAAAACCTAAATTTAAAATCTGTTTCCATTATTTACAAGCTACAAGGCTTTAGGCCCATCTCTTAATCTCTAAAATCTCTGAAAATGAAGATAACAACCTACTTCATAAATAGCTATGAGAATCAAATGAGGTATATACATAAAATGATCTTGTAAAATATAAAACAATAAAAATAAACAGATTATATATATATCATAATTCATAGAATATATGACAACTATTTTATATTACCATAACCTAAGTAATTAACTAAAATATAATAAGTATCCCATAATTAGGTAAATTGAATTGGCCTAGTTTTTAGAATATAAAACACTGTTCTTTTGATACACATTTTATCTCAGAACCCTTTTCTGAAATAACTGATGGAAAAGAAAAAAAAATTTTTAAATTAATGAATTAACCAGGAGCTATACTTATACACACAATGAACTTTTCTTACAACATTGACTGATGCATTAAATAAGTTTCCAAAAAATTTTAAAATATATTATTTTTTAAATCTAGACTAAAAGAATGCTAACATTAGCATATGTGATATGCATATCAGCAACCTCTGCATTGGAAGGAGTCTTTTTAGAAATATCTCCCTATGCATATTTCCTTTCAATAAGCCATTTGCCTTCCTACACATCATTCAACATTATTCATCTTGTCATCTGACAAATACACATATAGATGCACATTGAATTCATATATATATATATATACCCTCCTTTGTGCTGGTGCTACTGTAGCACTGGGAATATATGATTTAATTAAACAATCACACTCTCATAGAGCTTACTTTCTAGTAGGGAAATACTGTTAGTAAATATGAGTAAATACATAATATTCATATGGGTGCTTCCTTGAAGAAATGACAAAGAAAAATAAGGGAATAGAGATTTGGGCAGAGTGGGGAAAAATTCTCATTTTAATTAGGGTAGGCAGGAAAGGACAGGAAAAGGGCAAAATAGTGCATGACAAGAAAACTAAATTAAATTGAGGAAGCAAACAAAATTGATATCTGGTATATGCGCATTCCAAACACCAAGAAAAATAAATGGAGGGTCCTGAGGTCAGAGCTTCCCTGACATTTTCAAGGAATCGGAGTCCTGGTACCTGGAGCAAAATGAGATAGAGGACAATTAGCGGGAGGATGTGGAGGATGAGTTCCCATGGGGCCTGATGAGATTGTAAAGATCTGGGGGATGCATTTTGAGTTATATGAAATAGGAAGAATGCAATGAAATTGAAAAGGAGCCCATGACTTAGGGTGAATTCTTTTCATATAGGAAGAGAAAGTAGAAAGCCCTCTCCTGGTGGCCCTAGAGGAATGAGGATCAAGATGAGAGTCTGAGGTGGCCCAAAAAGGGGCCAAACTTGGAGTGGGGGCTGTAGAAACTCTCCACACCTATGAGGAAATCTGGGAACATTATAGCAAGGACCCTCTTTCTCCAAAGGCTGAAAGAGGTTTCGAGCATCTGGGAACCATCTTGTGGGAGGGGAAGAGAGAAAAGGAAGGGGGGGAGGGCAGGCAGTCAGCACTGTTAGAGAGACATAGCTGGAGCCTGAGGCAGGGTTCTGGGTAACCCGAAGCCCACATGTAGGGACTAAGACCGTTTCAGCATGTCTCAGGAAGGGAGTGCAGAGCTCCTGAGGGGACTGGTGGAATAGCAGAGGTCTAAAGTCAGGATAAAGACATTTTAGTGAGTTTTGAGCATACTTGCCTGCACATACTTAGGACAAGGATGTCAATAGTGGTTGCCTTCTTGACAACCCCAGAGGCTGGATGGGACTAGTCACACTGTCCTCAGGGCTACCAGTCTACCCACGTGCTATCTGGGAATGAAAGAGAATATTGAAAGGACTAACCTTTTTTCAAAAGAGATTATCTTAAATGTGAAAAGGCTGGAAGACCACTAGTTGTCAGTGTTCATGCCACCACCCCCTCCACACACTACTCAGTGTTGGGGGAGGCCTTGGAGAGAGCTAGATCCGTTACTGTGGGCTGCCCCTTCAGGGGCAATTTATACATTGTCACCCTGCTACCCAACCCACAATCTAGAAATCCAATTTCATATATCATTTATCTAAAATCTGTGCCATACATTAAAATGTGTTTCCCCCCTTTGTGTGAGCAATTATACAACCAACATAGTCTAGTTTAAGACATAAAGACACTTACTCTTAGTTTGACTTTTTACCAAAACCAAATCTAATTGTTCAAGCGTTTGATAGGGCGTTTACCATATACAAGCTCCTTATGAGGCAAAATCTGCTAATGTTGGTCATTTGGTAAAGGGGCCCTATTCTCCTCAACCCTACTAAAATCATAAGTTTTATTAGTCCCATAATTTTTAAATTATATTAAATGACTGAACAACTCCTAAGATTTGCAGCAAAATACTGGATATCCAGCCAATAAGGAACTTCATTTCCCTATTCCCTTCCTCTCCATTTAAGTTCCAGGCAGATATTATTTTGAAAGTAATATTTATTTGGATAAAATCAGAAAACCAGCCTAAACAAAGTCCTTCCCATGCTGTTATTCTAAAACTTCCACGGCTATTTTTGTACTCCTTTCTCTTTCCCTTTTCCTTACAATCCTTATAACTTTATCCTCGCTGGAATTCTTCTGTGTTAAAGCAGATAAGCAGAATGAATTCTCATACTGTATTCGCCGGAAGGCAGTAGGCATGAGAAGAAAAAAGAAGTGGCGGTCACAATAGAAGGACATGCTTTTCAATAGCGGTTCAGACAGTTCAGAACAGCTTACTCATCTCTTTTCCTATCTGCTGGTGTGACCACCTTATTCTTCTTTTCCAGATTGCCTTCGGGGTTATCTGCTGTTGGAGTGTCATTACAAAAGTCAGGTCTGCTCAGGATCATGTCAAATAATTTATACCCGTGTCCTCATTTTAACTCCCGGCTGCTGCCTCTCAGCCCTGCACTCGGGTCCTCACCACACACCAGGTAATAGGAGCCAGGCGCCTGGCAGCCCTGCATCCACCACTTCCTCTCTCATTACGAACATCAATGTTATGTGAACCCCACAGCAGTGTCTTGGTTTATGTGCTTTTCCTGTGATATCTAAACAAATCCTGAGCCCCTTGTGGGGAATAGGCATCCTTACAAAGTGTTGTCTCGGTAGCTCATTACATTGGGATTACTAGTCACTTAACTACATATAATTTCAGCAAATGAATTGCAATTTATAGAAACCCATCCATTTTTAATAACATGCTGCTTTAACTTTGTCAGGAATCTTACTCTGTGGCCCCAAATTTAATGGCTTAGCTTTCATGGCCTACGTATTTGCCTTATATTTGAATAATACAGTTTAATCAGATTTTCTAAAGCTTTTATTACATTATTTTAAAGTGGCATAAATAATGTAAAGTAAGCCTAATTTCACATTAGCTACCTTCTGTGGTGGCTCAGGCAGCAGCACAGGGCTCTTCTTTTTTTTTTTTTTTTTTAATTAAGGCGATCCCAGCAGTCATTTCTGACTTCTGTGGCATCTTTCTGCAAATCCTATCCACTTTACTACCACGCTGAGGTTCATTTGTGTCATTCAAATCTTTGCTCTTTAAATATCCACTTATAAATTTATTATGGCAACACATTCGTATCTGTACATTTAATCTGGAACTTCGATAACAAGCAGGAGATGGAATAAATGAATAACAGACAAGCTTGACAAAATTAAAACGCTCTGCGGTTAGTGCCCGTGTGAACTACTACAATGACGGAAGAGCATTTTAATTTTGCCTGGTTCTTCTTTCCCCCTTTCACTGCTCATTTCTGCACCTCTAGGTTGCCGTGGAACCTTTGATACAAGATCCAGAGTGAAGTGCCCAACATCCTCACAAAACTGTCGGAGGAGGTTTCAAGATCAGGGAGTTTGAATGACACAGATGAACTTCGCTGCAGACTGCTGCAGTGGAGGATTTATCATTTTGTTAATTAAGAAGGGTTTTCCAATAGTCACTCCAGAAATTGCCTCTGGAATATCATTAATTAACAATCTCCCTTCCACCACGGGAGGAAGGAAGAAGGATGAGCAGCAAAAACTCACAAAAAGAGTAACTATGAAAATACACACACACACACACACACACACACACACACACCCCTGACAGAGCTCAGAAGGAGGGAGGGAATACTTAAAGCAGGCATTACAGGATCAAGAGAGTTAACAAAAACTCTAATTCTTTAGCCTTGGAACCATCTCTGTTCACAGGCCTATGGCAGTCTCTAAATAAAGTCAACAGTTTAGAAATCTTTATCTGAACTAAATAATTTTCTATGTTGTTTGGAATTTGAAGGATTTTTCCCCCACAATAATTGTTTCTTTTCTAGGGAAGAAGAAAACAAGTATCCCCTCCTACCTCCTCCCCCCCCCAGTTTTCTTATTTGTTGAGTATCCAGGTAACAAACTACTTAAAATCAACCAAACAAAACTTGATAATTGGCCCCATCCCCATCTGAGCCACAGAAAAATGTAACCATAGCAACCTGTTTAGCACAGACCATCTCATATACCTTTTAGGATTTAAGCTTGTGAGACTCTATATCCATTCCTAAGTAGAATTATCGTGCTGGGAACAGTTTGTTCTTTATTGTAAAGGAAGTTACCAAGCCAGGCTCTTAAATAGTCCTCAACAAGGTGTTCAGGTGAAGAAAGAGACTCTGTAGTGGTGAAAGATACAGATACACACACTAATCTAAGGACTTTCTGTTCAGGAATAAACAGGGATGGACGTGATGGAAGAGCAATCATTAAATCTACGGAGACTGCGGCAGAGCAGCTCGCTGAAACCTAAGTTCCCAGAGAATTTGTTACGCTGAGGAAAAAAGCAAGAGAAACACAGAAACAGATTCTCCTCAGTTTTAAAGGAGTTTGACCTTGACAGTCACATTCAGTCCACACCAGAGAGTACCATTCACCTAATTTTCTTGCTGCTGTTTTTGCAATCAAAACTTAGGACAGGAT
Organism: Galagoides demidoff; assembly: GCA_963574575.1. NCBI lineage: Eukaryota > Metazoa > Chordata > Mammalia > Primates > Galagidae > Galagoides > Galagoides demidoff. The sequence goes on from CAUYQV010046302.1 coordinate 40,123, forward strand.
TTCACCTCTCTGGAGTTCATAATCCATGAAACAAATTTTTAGGGACAGGACTTAAACAGGCTGTGCGATCATAGACTCATAGACTTTTAATCTTCTGTTTCCCCCAAATTGGATAAAACCGTTTAAAAACTGGTTCTTATTGAGAAGACTAAGTCTCTTTAACCATTAAAATACTGGTAGTCTTGATTCAAATCTATGATCGGTTTTAATTCTAGCGATGAAAATGGAAGCCAACTTCTCTATTTCCACTACAATAATTTTAGAGATTAAGAACATAAAAAGGGAACCCAGCATGGGAACATCTCAAGTGTGAGGCTAGCAGGAATGAAACATTCATTAGCCAGATGAATTCTGCTAGCCAGGCACTGAGAACAAGGGGCTGTGATGGGCGTCTGCGGAGAACTCAAGGGTGGACTTAGTGCTTGCTGGTTAACACGCTGTCAGAACTGTCCGCCAACGTCATAGCTGTGGGGGGGGGGGGGTCACTATGGACTTTAGCTGACCTATTTATGTAAAGTATTAAAGCATCTGTAATCATTCTGTGATTCCCATCCAATGTGCCCTACTGAGCCCCTCTCACTTGGAAGTGCTCTGCAGACAGGTGGGTGTCAAAAGCAGCTGAAGTCCCACCACGCTGATGTAGCTTTGGGCCTCCTCTCTCCCTGAAAAGATTGCCTCAAAAGAACTCTGTGGACAATATTTAGTTTGTAGTTGTTTTCCTCTTAAGACACTGCTAAAATTGTATGAGCCGTACGCTCCACCAAACCTGGATGGGTTTCCCTGTCATCTCCCTGGAAAGCTTAGTGGAGGAATTTTAAGACATGGCACATTTTGTGTGTGGAACTACTGCAAGAAGAGCAGTGGGGAAGTGACCCACCATGCTGGGACAGGTGTGTCGGCAAGGCAAAGAGTGAATGTGGCCTGGCAGCGCTACAGACTCGGAAGGGAAACCTGGAATGATTTAAACAGGGCTGTCTTTCACCTTTTGTGGTGTTGACATCTAAGATTGTTTTTACTATGTGAACGTTTGCAGCATTAATTTAAATAAACCAATATAGTAAATTCTTATTTATTTGCTTGCAAATGAATGAAGTGTAAAGTAAAAGATATCAATGGAATAATATATAATATGTGCAATACATAGCAATTATAATCCTAATAATTAGAATATGTTGGCTAATACATTGTGTGTTGGGACATATGTTAAAAACTTTGTGTATATTAAATTCTAGAACAAACCTATGAAGTAGGTACCACGCTTATCTACATTTTACAGAGGAATCTGAACATGCAGACATTATGTCACTTGTAACCAGTTAAAATGTATAGAAAAAAACCACACTGTTTAGTTACAATAAAGACAGGCCTTTTTCAGGATCTTGGTTTGGATTAGTAAGATTTCTCTGGAATACAATTTGGCAATATGAATTTTTTCCTCTAAAATTTTTATACCTTTAACTCAATAATTCCATTTCTAGGAGATTAACATAAAGTAATCATCTGAAATTAGACAAAGCTTTATACTAAAAATGTTTTGCTCAGTGTCATATGTAGTAAGAAGTAACAAATATTTAAAATTAAAAACGTATAATCATATTGAAATGGTGAGGCAAATTTGTATGATAGAGTGATATACAGCTATTAAGTTATTTATCTATTGAAAGTTTTGTTTACGGGCAGCGCCTGTGGCTCAGTAAGTAGGATGCCGGCCCCATATACCAAGGGTGACAGGTTCAAACCCAGCCCTGGCCCAACTGCAACAAAAAAATACCCTGGCATTGTGGTAGGCACCTGTGGTCCCAGCTACTGGGGAGGCTGAGGCAAGAGAATCAACTAAGCCCAGGAGTTGGCAGTTGCTGTGAGCTGTGTGATGGCACGGCACTTTACCGAGGGTGACAAAGTGAGACTCTGTCTCCAAAAAAAAAAAAAATGGTTTTTCTTAACTTTCCCTTACTTATGACATAAAACATTAAACATGTAAATATGTTTATAGGAAAGCCGTAAATTTACACTAACCAGGTGAGGGACACACTTCTAACATTGATTCAAACTGTACAAAAGCAATTCATGTAACCAGAACATTTGTACCCTGCAAAATTCTGAAATTTTAAAAAAAGACTGGCAGATAAAATATTACAGAATTGCAATAGTTGTTTGAGATTATGGCCATGCAAGGGTGAAGATTCTGTATTCACTTGGGGTATAAACCTGAAGTGGGTAAGAAGACGGATCTGGAACTCAGTATCCTGGGGAGGTCATCGGAATGGTGACGGGAGAGACAGCGAAGCAGACAGCATTCGGGGAGACCACATGATTTTGTTTGCACTTTTTGAAGCTTCTTTGGACTTTTAAAATCTTCCCTTCATAATAAAAAGATTTAAAAATGAGGGTTCACTGAAAACTGAAAAATATTGGAGTAGGATTTCCAGAGACAGCAGACATTACTTGGATCTTGAAACACCAGTGAGATTTATGTGAGGAGAGAGGAGAGGGCGATTCCGGGAGTGTCAAAACGAGGAACGCTTAGGGGGGACGTGCAGGCTACGTCTGTTACCAAATGCCCTAATGTAATGAAATTCGGGGTACAAATAGAAAATAAACTTTAGCTATTAAAGTGAAACCAGATTATTGTGGTAGTTCAATGCCATCTTGGGAGCCTGAATTTTATTTAGTAATAATTGCGGGTCAGTATAGACACAGCCGAGGACTGGCAAGGACAACTGGTCCCCCAGGAAGATGGCCACAGCATCAGGCAGACCAGGGCGCCACGAAAACCTGAGAGGAGGAGGCGGTCGCCATCAGCTCTGAGCCCACAGCAGTTTACCCAGGCCGGTAACGGCAAAGAACGGATGCAATGCAGACTCCAAGGAAATAACAGGATTTGATGAAAACGAATGTATGAAATGAAAATAATGGGAGAAGTATGGGTGTTCTGGAGACTCCGAGTTTCAGGGACTTCAATGGTATCTTTTTTTTAAGAGAAAGGCACAGCTCGCTCAGGAAGACCGCACTCTCAGCTTCACTATGTGTAGTGTGAGGAGCTAGCCCACCAGGGAGTGAGTCCCCAGCACAGCCGAGATCTGCGGAACTCTGGAGCTGGAATAAATGAAACAAAAGTTTCCCTGATGACTCAAACAAAACTCTGAGCCAGAGGAGGGGAAAAAAGAAAAAAAGAAAAACAATGAACTTTGCCTGGTACCATCAGAGGGTGTGAGCAGTTACTCATTTGAAGTGTCACTTTGCAAACAGACTTAAGCCAACCTTTGGAACCTAACCAACGTATAAATAGAAGAAATTCTCTAAAGAGCAGGGCTATCAACATGGAAGTGAAAGTCAGAACCGTGAGTCATAGTTGATTCAGGGAACACGTACAAAAGAGAAAGAGAAGGGGCCAGGAATTAAACTCTGGGAACGTTCGCAGATAAGGAACAAAGAAGGGAAATTTTAGTTCTAAGACAGTGCCTTTCACTATCCTAAACCCTGAGATGTGAGGCCAGATTTGGTCTCTAGACCAGATGTGAGCAACACACACCGAAACTCCAGAAAGGAAAAACCGGAGGGAATTAAAAGCAAATCTTTTAAAACAATTCAGAGAATATATTTTACTGAAAAACAAGACAGAAACTCTTGAAATCAACCAGTATATGACTGTAAGTCACAGGAGAAACTTAGCACTAAAAGAAAAATTCTTTGGTGCATATAAGAAACAGATGCATTTCAATTTCAAACCTAATGACAGAGATCTTAAGACTAAAGCATATATTTACCTGGGAAGTAGCCCAGTTAGTTGAGTTTAATCTGAAATGTTAAAATAGAAGTGGGTATATTTTCCTTCTAAAAGTACACATGTAAGTCAAATAGATATTAAAAATAATAAGCAGTCCAAATTTCAAATCTTCTTATGTGTATTTTTTAGGTAGTGACCTTTCTCCGTAAATGTTCCTCCTCTACCCATGATTTCCGACAGGCTCACTATACTCTTTCTCATAAGATCTCGCATTTATGTGGTCTCATGTACAATTTTGCTTTCACTTGAATTAAAGCAAGTATGTTCTTTCTCCTGATGGCCAATCCTAAGAGGCTTGGTTAAATTGAAGTTAGGCAGGATACTAAGTCTTACCAGTCCGTTTTGGGAATCTGTGGGTGTGTCTTGTCACCAGGGTTACAATAAAACATAGCACCAAGTACGGAGGTGGGAGACAGTCAAGAAACAAATATCTTAAGCTTGCTTTAATGTGATAACCAAAAAGGGGGAGGCTACCTTAGCATGTTTTTATTGGACTTTAACAATTGTCCATATTTTTCTGTACTTTTCTCAAATCATGTGTTTAAGAGAGGAAGCAAAGCAGAGAAAGTCCACTGTATTCACTGCCATTCCCATTGCATTCTCTCCCTAAAGGCAAACTCTTTAGATACATTTTCTACTTCAGAAACATTAAATATTCAGCCTCACCAGCGACCAAGAAAGAACAAATGAAAACCCTAAGATACTATTTTACATACATCAGATTGCCCCAAATTTATAAACCCTAGCAATGTCAGCCTCTGGTGACTTTGTGAAAAAACAAAAGTCCTCTTAACCATAGGGTGGAAAAACAAACTTGGAACTATAACTTTGGGAAGGAATTTACGAATATTTTGTGAATGTACAATGTGCTTACCCAATGACAAGGTAATTCCATAGCTAGATTAAGAAAATCTTCAGGACAAATAGAAGGATTAAACTCCCCAGTCCGCACCTCTTTGGGTAGGACTGGTTCTGGCCTATGGTTGGCAGTAAAACAATTGATGTCAAGTGTTACTAGGTAACCAAATTGCCAGTGTAAGACTTTCCAGCTCCACGTTGCTTTGCAAAGGTCATCTTGTAATCATCTGCTAATGTGCAGAGGCCATAAAATCAGGCACCTGGGAAGTGCTGAGCCACACACACCATGAAGTGTTGCCCTGTTGGGTCACCAGCACCTCTTAACAGATTTTATGTGCGCAAGAGACAAACTTCTTTTGTGTTCAGCTACTGAGATACAGAGGTTGCTTCTTATGACAGCAAAACTAGCTTATCCTGACCGACACATAAATATACACACCAGACAAAATACAGACAAATTCATACATATACAGATAAGGAGATGTGCACATAAGCATCCGTTAGAATAACAGAAAATTAAAAATTATTTCTATGCTTCTGAGCTGTGAGATCCATTGTGATATTTTCAACTGAAAACATAAAATACTTTATGTGTGTAAGGATCAATCCTAAAAGATATTTTTGAGAGAAATGTTTCTTCATGATATGTATAACATAGTAATGCCAGGATATAAATTCACAGTTAGTGAAGGAAATTGTTTTAGTGACTGTTATATTCCCAGTGTTTAGAACAGTTTCTATCAGGTGCTAACAATTATGCAATAAACATTTGTTAAATTAATAAATAAATAATGATTATTTTGTGACGTTTAGAAATGTGTACTATATTAATGTAACATTTATGGATATGTCTGTAGTGAACAGTTGAAAAGCATGTATTGGAACACTATTTTTTTAAACTCATTTTTAGCCCAACAAAGTAATCGTAAGATCAATTCCATTGCCTTAGACACTCCGAATTCATCTTTCCTTGTGTTAGAACATTCTGAGTTGACACTTGCTGTTGGGGGTTAGTCTGTTACCTCTTGGCATGTTGTTCCTCAGTGACACAGTCTCCTCACTGTGAGGAGAAAATTAAAACAGTACCTACTGCATAATACTCTAACAAGGATAAAATTAGATAATATTAACATATATACAGTGTTGAGAATGGAGTAGCATAAAATAAACAATCAATCATTACTAATATTAGTAAGGCAAGGTGTGGTAGTTCACACCATAAACCTAGCACTTAGAGAGGCTGATGCAGGAGGATTGTTTGAGGTCAGGAGTTTGAGGTCTGCCTGAGCAACATAGTGGGACCCCACCAAAAAAAATCAGCTGGGCATGGTGACATCTGCCTTTAGTCCCAGTTATTCAAGGCTGGGGAAGGAGGGTCACTTGAGCCATGAGTATGAGATTGTAGTGAGTGAGCTATGATGACACCACTATACCTTAGCCCAGGCAACACAGTGAGATCTTGTGTCAACAAAAAAATTATTACTGTTATTACTATTATTATTATTGCTACCATTTCTTATCTGGCTTTTAAAAAATAGATGTGTATTTTCTAATTTTTTTGTATGTGAATTCTTACGTACATACCTACAGAGATTAACAAATCAAATGTCCTCATATTGCCAGCATGGCAATATACTAGGTTTATAAGCAAATTGTTTCAATATCTAAATATACGTAATAACAAAGAGTCTAATATTATCCCTAAATTTGTGAAATGGAAATGTAAACAAAAAGGCAACTAGGTTAAAGGGAGAAGTTTTGAGGCATTGGTCTCTTTTTCTTCTTAACAGTTTCCCAATTATATTTCATAGTATAGTTATAAAGCCAGATTTTAAAGCTGGTTGTGGGAGTGCGTGTATATGTGTATGTTATACCAAATAGGTATTGCCATTAGCCAGCTGAAACTAAGAGGTGAAATCATCATTGATTATGTGGAAGTTTAAAATTCAAAGCCATTTTCTCCACTGATGAGTGTGAACTTTAAGTTGGGATTGCACTATTAAGAATGAAGTTAAAAAATCAGTGGTCCTCAATGGTAACCCTTACCCAACTTCCTGAGTCCTAGAATGTCACCTAAATAGAATCCCTCTCATTAACCAGTCACAATTTCAAAATCTTTCTTTTCTGCTTCTCATTGACAATTCCTTAGAATTCTAATATGCCATTAAATTAAATTGGCCAGATTTAATCTTTTATAGTTTGTAATAAGATTGACTGTGAATTCCTACATTGCTTTGTTAAAAAGACGCAATCAATAGTAGATATCTGCCCACAATATAGTTAATCTTTAAATAGTTTTCATTTTGGAAATGTGCATTTGTGAGAAACTGGTAGTTCATATCCAACACCAGCCTCAGCTCACAACATCCTGCTTTAAACGGACATGGTGGTTTCACAGTCTCATATGGAACAACTTTTTTGACTACTCTGTTTATGCCTATAATTCCAATGGAGACATAAATCATAAAAAAAGGCTAAGAGACTCCTCAACGCAGTAACATAAACATAATCTACTACTATTGTATAATTTCATTTTTCCTTTAATACATATCTTTGCTATGCTAACAGTAATTAATAAATATGTTTGTTGAAAATAAAGCAGCTAAATATTAGGGATTTTAATTTTCAGAAAGTAAACAGTGTCTTGGCACTAAACTTTATCCTTGGAGAATTTTATATTTGTGGGTTTTAATAGAAATAAAAGCTCATTAACAGAATTTTTTTTTCCAAACCATTACAACTTCATCATTTTGAATCATAGCTTATTAAAACAATTATAATCAAATGTTTCATTTCTTTTTCCCTTGTGAGAAATAGCTGAAAAAGGTTATGTTTGTTTTTTTTGTTAATCTAAATATCTGGGATGATATAAACAGTCTAAGTAGATTCATGTGCTGTTTTTCATTTATATTTCAGTGTGTCTCTGATGCTGGTTTGAGTTATTTCATATTCATTTTCATTTTATTTCAGCAGAATTTCAAAATGTGGCATTATGAGTGTAGTTAAATTAACAAGACATTTAATACCATCCTCTCAAAATTCAAATATTGGCAGGTGATTGCTTAATGGAATTCAGTTACATTTTCCTGCAGGTGTATTCTATTTTGGATGTCTCCAAAGTTTAAAAAAAGGATAAATTCTAATGATTAGTTTGTCTTCTGAAATACAATATAAGACACCTTGTTACCAGGGCAGCTCTAGAAGACCAACCAAAACAAAGGGAAAAGGAAAAGACAAGCCTGGGTACAGGTAGCTTAGCTAATCCAAAACTGAATACAGCTGCCCATATTCTGGTGTAAGAGCTAATCAGAAGGTCTTGCCTTGTGTTCTCTTATTTTTTTAAATTCTTTCTCATTATAAAAACATATGAATGAAGTATGAATCAATATTCAAGATTTCATTCAGATTGACCCACCAGATCTCTGAAGACCAAGATAATGAGCCACAAGAAAGACATTTTAAACAGAAGCATGGCATCTGATGGAGACTTCCTACTTCAGTGCTATCCCATTATTGTCTGCCATAGTTACAGGATCCCTCACCTTTATTACCCCTTTGAGCAATATATACTTATACATATGTATAATTGGTATTTTAGTAAACAATTAACAGCAAGTGCACAATTACCAGCTTAAGTTTATAAAACGCTAGATGTACAACAAAGTATTTTGCATCACAACCTAGGTAGTGTTGGCAAATCTTTTGTATATGTAGCCTGGAATATTTATCATTTAGTAAATATTTGTAAAATTGTTATTCTATGTACGCTATCATTCAAAGTGCTATGAAGTGAAACCGAATAAGGTATCTCTTCCCAGAGCAAACATCAAAATTCTTTAAGAATACTGCATGTACAATTTTACTGTTTTTTTCCATTAGTTCTTTCCTGGTGAATTAGGTTACAAATATCCTATCTATTTTATACATCAGAACGAATTTTTAAAAGTAAAACTTTTATACCAGATAGGGTAAAAGATATTGTTATCTGACATCTTTTTCTTTAAAGTATATTCGGCTCAACTGAATGATTGTGTAAGGAAAGGCAAATATAGGGCAGACTAAGTGAATAGATCAAAATCCTAGGTTAGTATTATCTATTGGCTCTACCTTCCTTTTTAAGTTTCAGATCATGAAAAAATAAAGATTATACTGTATCATGGTGCTTAAGGACTTGAACTGAATTAACTTGAATAAAATGGATTTCTTTCTAATGCACTTTGTTTTAAATATTTAATAAAAACACTGAATGATTGCTCATGATATAACCTCAAATTCTTGACATCATTTAAAAGTTGCAAAGGAAACCCACTTTTGTCCAATAAGTCCTATATGATTTTTTCATGGAGCATAAAATGTTTCCCCAAGTTTCTTTCTAAGGGAACAGGAGCCACATGACTCCTGTGAGCTATTTGAGCTATTTGATTTTAATTTTTCACAATGAGCTATTTGATTTAATTTTCCACAATCAACTTATCTATTACATCTTACATCGGTATGTACTGTTATTGATTATTTCATTCACTTTTATGACTGAATAATATCAGGTGTATTCTATTTGGATCTCAATATCACGAATATCAAACATCAAGAGCTATTTCATTTTAATTTTCCACAATCAATTTATCTATTACATCTTATATTGGTTTGTACTGCTCCCTTTATTCAGGTAGTCAATAGGTCTGAAGACCCCATGCAATGATTCTCATTCATTTTGGTTTTGATAATGAGCAGATTTACCATTTACTCATCCTTTTCTATGATCAAGACTGCATGTAACTGGTTACTGATTATAGGACCAATATCAATTTAACTGTTAAAAAAAAGAATCAATCCATGTTCATTTAGATTATATATATAAATGTTCATTGCAAAGTTTACCTAAATCTTGACTTCAAAGGCATGCAGAGGAAAAATGTACTAAAAGATAATCATAACTGGAATAGCTTCATTATATGAATAAAAAAAAATGAGGCCAACAAGGAAAATAACTTGTCCAAGGTCAAGTTACAGATGTGGGACCTGAACTGACCCCAAGTTCCAGTTAGCATGGTTTTGGAACAAATGACCCTAAAATGTAGAGACTTTACATTACTGATTACTGTTATCAAAAACAGATACAACACAAAGATACATTCAATGGATTCAGAGAAGTTTGAACTCTCAGACATTGCAAGTGGGAATGTGAAATGGTGCAGTCAGTCTTGAAAATATCTTGGTAGTTCCTCAAAAAGTTAAACACAGAGTTCCCATATGACCCAATAATTCCACTCCTGTTGGGTATATACCCAAAAGAACAGAAAGCATATGCTCATAAGAAAAGTTGCACGTGAATGTTCTTAGTACCATTATTCATAATAGCTAAGAAGTTAAAAACCCAAATGTCCTTTGGCTGAGAAATGTAAAGACATTAGTGAATTCATATAATATTATTCAGTCACAAAAATGAATGAAATAACAATAAATGTTAACCTTGAAATCATCATGCTAAGTCAAAGAATCCAAAACAAAGGACCATACGTACATCATAAGGTTCCATTTACTTAGAATAGGAAAATCCATAGAAATAAACTAGATTAACATTTGCTTGGGAATGGAGGGAGGAAAGACTGGAGAGTGATTAACATGGGATTTATTCCTCAGGAGATGAAGATATTCAGGAATTAAGCAGTAGTGGTAGAGGTACAACCTTGCGAATATACTAAAAACCACTGATTTGTACACTTTAAAATAATAAATTTTTTGGCATATAAATTACATCTTAATGTAATCATTATGATAAAATCAAATAAAATACCTGAATAAAAACTAAGTTTTTAAAATATCGACTTGAAAAAAACCCTAATATTTATTTTTCTCATAAAATTGCTATTCTGTCAGGACATGGAACATGAGGCTGTCTGGTGGTGCTCAAGGGCTGGAATCTGGAATTATCTGGAGTCTCACTCCCTCATCCATCTTATGACTGGGCTGAAACTTGAAAAGCTATAGCTAGACTGATTGAGGCTATTCGATCTTTATGACAGCTTCAAGGAAGCTATATTGTCAAACGTCCCAAGAGAAAGAGACAGAAGCCCATGTCCTTTTATGATTTGGCCTCCAAAGTCACCCTACATAGCTTTCTCTCCACTTGTTTAGTGGAGGCAGTTGCTATACATGTTGGCCCAGGTTCAAGGGCTAGGTGCATGTCATAGAACCCACCTCCCATTGTAGAAAAGGATACGGAATAGGGTGTACACAGGAGCGACTATCTTTGGAAAATGAAATCCACTAGGCCATACTCACTGGTTATTACAAGAAACCTTAAACTACTTTATTAATATTTGTTCATCTTCTGAGGAAAGTATAGGACAACATAGAAGTACCTAAGGCATTCATTGAGCAGAAAAGATAAAATAAAATAGTGGCTACTTTGAACTGACTTTTGACAATGCCAACAAAATACTTCCCGCTTCCCTCTGGAACATTCTACGTATACTTATACCCTACACAGTTCACACTGCCCCAGTTTCTAAAAGTCCTTGATAAGCGACAAAGTATTTAGTTATTCCTGACTTCGGTTTTATGTTGCCTTTTTAATTTAATTTAGGTTACTATGTTTTAGCATGCTAGGTTTGGAACAGAATTTCCTTTGCCAACCATTGAAACACAACATAATCTTTGGTAAACTAGAAAAGATAATGAAGATGTGGATTATAACTAAAATATTAGCACTGCCCACTGCCAAGCCCCCACCAAAAGAAGAAACAAAGTATAGAAGGAATCAATAAATAGAAGTCATCTTCACCCACCAGACTTAATTCTGCTGTCCTGAATATGTGCTTCATCCATAACATGGAATAATAATTTGGTATCAATGAAGAACAAAGATAGATCAAGAGATGCTATGATTTCAAGTTTCCACCTTAGTTCTCTGAATTAACTAACCTTGCAAAACCTGAAGAAAAGTCATTTTTGCTACAATAAATGCTATTTAACCAGCTTCGTTAGTTACACTAGGAAAGGTTACCCTACAATAAACGATTTCAAAGTCTCAGTGACTTAATCCAACAAATGTTTGTTTTTCTGCTGTGCTAAACTGGCTGCAGACCCAGGGTACTTTTGCCACTGCTATTCTTCAGTCAGGAACCCAGTGATGCAGGCTGGAGTCCTGCAGGCTGGAGACCTTGGAGTTTTCCAACTCAACACAAGCCCTCTATAATTGTCCAAGAGGCAGAGACTGGGGAATCCAGTAGCATCTTTGACTGTCTCAGACTGGAATTCACATGCATGGTCTTTGCTCACATTTCATTGATAAGAATTAGAAACCAGTCCTTCCTGCCTGCAATGCAGAAAAAAAAGGAGACCAGCTATTGATGAAAAGTAGTGAGGTCCACCGCAATTTATTTCCTACTCAAATTGGAAAAAGAAACATTTAGAAGAATTCAGGGATATTGTTTTTGGATCCCACATTTAGAAAACTCAGTGGTCAGAGTCTTCCTAATATCTACTCTCCCTAGACTGAGTGTTCTAGAAGTCTTCTCTACACAGACCAAAAAGGCAAAAGGTAAGTGAGTTATTAGACGTTTTTATCAGCACAAAACACGGCATTCATAATTTACAATGTCTCTAGAAAAATTTCTGAATAACAATACTTTAATAATTTCACTGGAAGAGAGAGCTAATGTATTTATTTTTAAGGTGAATTTTCATGGCGAGCATATTCTATTTCCCAAATTGAATACTTATGATTAGTGGAATGCTAAGTTGCTACCACTGACGACAATATAAATGAAGTTCAGGCATCTTTTACTGTTACTTTTCAGTTTAATTTACATTAACCTAGGACTATTAATCTCTTATTATCTTTTAGCATATTCAACTAAATATATTTATCTCATTTGTTAATCTGAGATAACATATGTTGGACTGAAATAAACTGTGTTGGCCTTCTCTCTCTTCTGTCTGTCCTGTGTTCTACAGAAGTCTGTGTTGCAATACACCTTGAAGATTGATATTCCATAAACCCATGGCTGTATTTCGTTCCAAATCATGAATTATTTAGTTTTGCAAACATAGTTAAAATGCTTTCAATATGACACTTTGTAAAGTATCAGTAGAGGTGATGATTCCAAACCTGGAAATATTTTAAAAATATAAAATTCACTAAGCTATGTTGCAAATCAGTTATCTCTATCTAGTAATATTTCCTAGAATTCATTGAGCACCTACCATAACCCAGGCACTACTCAGATACCTAGTACTATCTACTGGTACCTACTTTAGAGATGCTAGTCCTCACAGCAACTCTGAGGAAGGCACTGGTATTTTCTCAATTTTATAATTAAAAAGCTATGACTGGGTTCAGTGGCTCACACCTGTAATCCTAGCACTCTGGGAGGCTGAGGCAGGAGATCACTTAATTTTGAGACCAACGTGAGCCAATCAAGACCCCCATCTCTTTTAAAAATAGAAAAGTTAGCCAGGAGTGGTGGTGCACAGCTCTAATCCCAGCTACATGGGACCTAAGATAGGAGGATCACTTGTACCTAAGAGGTTGAGGTTGCTGTGAGCTAGACTGAGGCCACAGCTCGCTAGCCTGGGCAACAGAAATAGACCATGTATCAAAAAAACAAAAAAGTTACACAACTTTCCCTATAGATACACTAGGTAATGGCCAAGTTAAGAGTCAAATCCAAGCAGTTTATTCCAGAAATTCTTATGCTATATGCAGCTTGCAAAGTGGCAATTTGACATCCATGGGTAAGACTTGGGAGTACTATTTGCCTTGGTTCATTTCCTTCTCTTCTCCCTCATCCTATTCGCCCCAGCTTAATGAACTCCAGAACTACTTTTCCACTTCCACCCGTCACATCTTGTTGGAGCTACCAGGCGGTTAGAGCTGAAGAAGTGGAAAGAAAGAAAAGAAGGGAAAGAAGGAAGGAAGGAACGAACGAAGGAACGAAGGAAGGAAGGAATGAAGGAAGGAAGGAACAAAGGAAGGAAGGGAGGGA
>CAUYQV010046313.1:0-19344 GCA_963574575.1 Galagoides demidoff
GGCGGGTGCCTGTGGTCCCAGCTACTTGGGAGGCGGAGGCAGGAGACTTGCTTGAGCCCAGGAGTTGGAGGTTGCTATGAGCTGTGATGCCACAGCACTCTACCCAGGGGGACAGCTTGAGGCTCTGTTTCAAAAAAAAAAAAAAAATGCTAGGAAATCAGAATATTGTCTGGAGCAGTGGTGTGGTGATCCTGTATCCATGGGCCTCACCCTCTCGTGTCTCCACAGAGCAGCTGCTGGTTGGGCTGAAGGACACGGACACTGTCGTGCGCTGGTCGGCAGCCAAGGGGTAGGTGCTGCACCACTTATTTGCTCTGTGAAGCCTCTGAGTCTCCAAGGGCTTTCTTGGGATCTGAGAGCTACAAACCCCTCACGGATTTTTAGAAGATTGAATTATTTTTCTAATTTACATAGTCTGTTTCACATCTCAGTTTAAAAGATAGTCACTGAAGTGGGATTTTAGGCCCCTCATCTTCTTGCCTTTCTGGCTGAGTGTACACAATAAGAGACCAGATTTGCCTTTATCTTTAAATATTCCCGTCCTTATTTCTCTATATTCTCATCACCTGCCCTTACCTGTTGTCCCCTGACAGATGAGAGGGGCCTGGTGTGTCTCTTCTGATTGTCGGGCCTTGGTGGAAGATGTGGGCTAGGCCTTGAGCACACTGGGTGGAGCCCCGGCCTTGAGCCAGAGGCCCATGGGGGGCCATTGCGCACACAGAGTTGCTCAGACATCAGAGGGACCCTTGTCGTGGAGGAGTTACACCAGGAAAGGGCCTGGCAGGTGTAACCTGGGCTCTGTGCTAGATTAATCTGGGAAGATCACAGTCTTGGGGATGGTGGGGCTCCTGCCGACCCTTCCATCTCATCAGGATGGGCCTTCTCATGGGTCTGCCTTCAGGACTCAGGCCAGGAGCTGGCCCAGGCCTCCTTTGTATGGAGTCTGTACTCCATATCCCAGGGCTGATGGGTCCCAACTTGGTCCCACCATGGATGGGGACCTCTAGGTTAAAGCCCTCAGCGTTCATTTGGCATCCCGGTGCTGTTAATTGTGGGTGGAAGGCCATGTCTGTGTTGCTGTGGCGAAAGGTGGCTCTGGCCTGCCCTCACCCCCTTCGCACCTGCCCCATGTCAGAACACACAGACTCTTTACTCATTTCCTTATTTTATAGCGTGGGCTCTTGGGTGGAGTGGGGAGCACGTTTGGGGTAACCTCTCCTTTTCCACGCTGAGGAGGGAGGGCCATGGCTCAAACAGCTCACATGGGCAGTATGAACCCTCTTGCAGACTGGCAGTGGTGATAGGCTATTGCTTTTCTTTTTCAGAATCGGTAGGATGGCTGGGCGGCTTCCCAGAGAGCTGGCGGATGACGTGGTTGGGTCTGTGCTGGATTGTTTCAGGTATGAGATGATTGAAGGGAAGCTAACCTTAGTTAGGTTCTAAAGCAGTGGCTTTTTTGTGCAGATGGACCATTCCAGATCTGCCCTTAGCATGACCAGTAGCCATATGTATTGCTTAGACTTCTAAATGTGGCTAGTGTGACTGAGGCCTGAATTTGAATTGAATTGGATTTTAATGAATTGAAATTTGTGCTTAAATGGCCACATGTGCAGTGCTGTACCTGTCTAGCCTCTGGAGTCCTGGGGACTGCAGGGGTGTCTCAGGTCTGGGCCTGGGCAGCCTCGAGCGCTCTCAGATTGGGGCGCGGTGCCACCACCTTCCTGAGGGCTCGTCGTGCTGGGGACTGTCTCTGTCAGTCACAGAAGTGGAGGCGTTTGGTTTGTTCTAGCCTCATCTCTGCTCCCCTTGTTAGCTGGCCTGTACCTGTGCGTGGTGTGCAGCGTGGAGAGAGCTGTGGTGTCAGCACTTTCAGGGCTGCGTTGTCGTCAGTCCCCAGGGGCAGCCTCTCGAGCAGCCAGGTGCTGTCTTCCTGCTGCAGCAGGCTGCTGCTTGCATTTTGCCTCAAGCTGGCTCAGTGGCAATTTAAGGAGTGCAGGAAACAATATGTCAGATGTCCGCAACGTTTTTCAGAATGATGCAGCACGTATGGCGAAAGTCTTTCTAGCGGAAACGTTCCTGCAGAAACACGGATGCTGCATTGCAGCTGCTCTGTGGGCTGCAGAACAGCGGGGCTGCAGCTGCTCCCGTGCCCTGCTGGCTCCTTTCAGGGCGTGTCCTGGACTTCCTTTCTGATGGTCCTGATGGGAATGTCCCCTGCTGCCTGGTGATTCCTGTGCCCTTTGTGGCAGTGTGGTGGGTTTCCTGCCCAGCTTGCCATACCCGTTTGCTCCTGAGCTCGGCCCCTTTTCTCTGGCAGCTGAGCCTTCTGCTCATCAGGCCTGGTGTGTCCAGTTGAGCTCACTGGATACCTTTTCTCCCAAATTTACCATTTCCTTGGACTTGTGTCCCTTTTCTCAGCTTGGTCTCAGTCTAGTCTTATCTGTCCCAGCTGGTTTAGTCTTCATGTGCCTTTCTGCCTTTACTTTCTTTTAATGTGCTTATCCTGTGTTTTTAGATAGGCTCTGGAGGTGGGAGTGATCTTACTCCAAGTCCTAAGGGCGTTTAGCTCTAAGCAGCAGACAGAACATGTTGTAGGGATGGTCACCCCACTTTCTGCAGGGTGTCTCTCAGGATGGTACCTGCCCACTTGGTTGCCTAGATGGGACCGATGACTGTGGCATAAAAAGGCACAATTCTGGGCCAGGGCATTTGAAGACCCCAAGACAGGGGGAGTATTGGAACTGGTGGCAATGGCCCTGCATGGGGCGGCTCTACTGTGGCCTCCTTTTTTGTCCTTGTGGGATGTGAGGTGAGCTGCCTCACCTCACTGGAGTAGGTCAGGACTAGGAGTTGATGTGTTGCCTTTAGGAACACCTGTCATCCGAACAGACCCACTCTCTGCTCTGTTCCTGGGCTGGTCCTGCAGTGAGCAGAGTGGCTGCATCCCAGAGAGCTTTACAGTGAGACCTGGCAGTCCTGTACCTTGTGCATAGCTCCCTCAGCACTGGGACCCTGCAGCACTGCCCAGGACGCACAGGGGCAAAAGTGTGTGTGGTCTCTAGTGGGCAGACTGACTGTAGCCACTGTGACTGTCCAGAGCTTGCTGGATGCACACAGTGGCAGCGCCTGAAAGCTGTGGCGCCTCCAGGCCTAGGCCCTGTGCTGCAGGAGACTCACCTATAAGTTCCTTTCTGTTTGATCTTTAAAGGTTTATTGGTATTTTTCACTAGACAACATTTTAGTTCAAAATTCAGAATGAAAGAGAAGGTGCCAGAGCTGCTGGGTGCTCATGCCTAGCACCTAGCCTGCCCCTCAGGGATCCCAGGGCACCTGCTGCCCCCCCACCTCTGGGTCCTTCCAGGGAGGTTTGATGCAGATGTGAGCAGATGAGTAAAAATGTTTTTTCTTTTATTTTGCCTGGATGGTAGCTTGCCCTTTAGGCGCTGTCCCACCAAGGGCATTGTCCTAGTGTCATTTGTCTCTCAGCCCCCCTTCTGCCTACTCATGACCCCGCCATTCTCTGCCTTGGGTACTCCTCTGAGGCAGGAACTTGTGTGGCTGATGCTTCTCCCTGGGCCTTGGCTGGGGACAGGGTCCCCTCTCATGTGGGAAGTGTGTGGTGGCGCTATCTCTTGCTCAGGCTCATCTTGAACTGAGCTCAATTGATCCACTCACCTCAGTTTCCTATGTGCTGGGATTACAGGCATGAGCCACTGTGCCTGGCCTAAAACTTCTTAAAAGTACTTAAAAAAGGGAATTTGTTTTTTATTTACGTTTTATGTTTCTTTTTTTTTTTTTTGAGACAGAGCCTCAAGCTATCCCCCTGGATAGAGTGCTGTGGCTTCACTGCTCACAGCAACCTCCAACTCCTGGGCTCGAGCGAGTCTCCTGCCTCCGCCTCCCAAGTAGCTGGGACCACAGGCGCCCGCCACAACGCCCGGCTATTTTTTGGTTGCAGCCATTATTGTTGTTTGGTGGGTCCGGGCTGGATTCAAACCCGCTACCTTAGGTGTATGTGGCTGGCACCTTAGCCACTTGAGCCACAGGCGCCAAGCCCAGAAATTAGTCTTAATGGGAGTGAGGTGTTGCTTGCAGGGAGCCCACAAAGGCAGGAGCGCCCCCAGCCAGCTGAGCCGTCCAGCGGGTGTGGGTGCCCCTCTGTCCAGCTGGGGCTGAGTCAGGACTTTTTAGGAGCTCTGTAGGGAGGTGTGGGGAGGTGGGGCAGTGGTCTCATATTAGACTGAATATTTTATTTCTTCAGCTGACTGATGCTTTGAAATTTGCCAGCAGGCTTTACTGAGGCTTAGAAGGGGATATTCTACAAGGATAGAATGGGAACTTGCCAGCCTGTTCTTTGCTACAACTATGGGCTTTGGTCCCATGCTGACATTAGAACTCTTGGTCTCAGGGTCTGTGTTGTGATCAGTTTTCAGGAGACAGACAAAGCCTGGCATGGTGGGTGTCTGGCACTGGCGGAACTGGGCAGGAGAGGCCTGCTGCTCCCATCTCGACTTGCAGAGGGTAAGTAGCTGAAACCTGGTCAGTCTGCATAATCAGAGTTGTCTGGCTCTCCAGGGTTTGAGCCAGTCTGCCTGGTGTGGCTCAGGAGAGAACAGACCAGGCCAGTATCTCTCAGCTTCTTTTCTCATTTTGGTCTTTATAATTTTTTAATTGTCCTTTTGTCTGTTGTAAAATTTTAATGCTACAGATGGCCTGTGTACCTTGTTTTAGAAGGGCTTGAACTGTTGTAATGTCTGATTTTCTTTTCCTTAGAACTGGGTTTTCTTCTTCTTTTTTTTTTTTTTTTTTGATAAAGAGTCTCACCCTTGGTAGAATGCCTTGGTGTCACAGCTCACAGCAACCTCAAAGCTCTTGGGCTTAAGTGATTCTCTTGCCTCCGTCTCCCAAGTAGTTAGGACTACAGGTGCCCACCACAACACCTGGCTATTTTTCATTTGATGTTGTCATTGTTGTTTTAGCAGGTCCGGGCCAGGTTTGAACCAGCCAACCCTGTGTATGTGGCTGGTGCCATACTCACTGAGCTATGGGCATCGAGCCCGATTTTTATTCTTTTTTTTTTTTTGAGATGGAGCCTCAAGCTGTCCCCCTGGGTAGAGTGCCATGGCATCACAGTTCATAGCAACCACCAACTCCTGGGCTCAAGCGAGTCTCCTGCCTCTGCCTCCCAAGTAGCTGGGACCACAGATGCCCGCCACAACCTCCAACCATTTTTTGGTTGCAGCCATCATTGTTGTTTGGCGGGCCCGGGCTGGGGATTCGAACCCGCCACCTTAGGTGTACGTGGCTGGCGCCTTAGCTGATTGAGCCACAGGCGCTGAGCCCGGTTTTTATTCTTGAGGGGTATTGCTTGTGAAGAGCACCTGCAGTGATGCTTCTCTTGAGCTATAGAGCCAGGCGCATCATGCAGCATCTGTGTAGCTGGGGTAATGGTGCTCCCCTGGGTGAGCTGGGGAGAAAGTGGTCCCTGGGGCAAGGCTGGGGTGACGGTGCCTTGGAGTGCATTGGAGGGACAGTGCTCTCTGGGGTGAGTTGGGGTGATAGTGGCTCCTGGGGTGAGGCTTGGAGTGATAGTGCTCCCCAGGGTGAGCTGGGTGACCATGCTTCTTGGGGCAAGGCTGGGGTGACCATGTTCCTTAGGGCAAGCTGGAGTGACCATGGTCCCTGGGGCGAGCTGGGGTGATAGTGGTTGCTGGGGCAAGGCTGTGGTGGCGGTGCTCCCTGGGGTGACTCTGCTCCTTGGGGCATGCTGGAGTGGTGATAGTGGTCGCTGGGGCAAGAATGGGGTAATAGTGCTCCCTGGGGCGTGGCTGGAGTGACATTGGTTGCTGGGGCAAACTGGGGTGACCATTTTCCCTGGGGCGAGCTAGGGGGTGATAGTGGTCCCCGGGGTGAGCTGGAGGGACAGTGCTCCCTGGGGTGAGATGGGGTGATAGTGATCCCTGGGGCAAGGCTGAGGGGATAGTGCCTCTGGGTGAGCTGAAGGGATAGTCCTCCCTGGGGTGAGATGGGGTGATAGTGGCTCTTGGGGTGAGGCTTGGAGTTGACAGTGCTCCCTGGGATGAGCTGGGGTGACCATGCTTCTTGGGGCAAGGCTGGGGTGACCATGTTCCCTGGGGCAAGCTGGGGTGATAGTGGTCCCTGGAGTGAGGCTGGGGTGACAGTGCTCCCTGGGGTGAGCTGGGGTGACCATGCTCCTTAAAGGTTGATGCTTCTGGTGGAATGGAATCAGGGTCGAGGGTCTGGGAACCTCTGGTGTGGTGGTAGCGGTTGGGTCATGGCACAGCATGGCAGATGCAGAGGCCACCTCAGACCTGCCATTGTATACCCCTTTCTGTTGTGGGGTATGTGGGAAACTCTGAGTTTGGGCAGAAGGAAAGGATGTCTGCAAAGGATAGAGAGGGCCCCATCCAAGTAGGTCACCACAGACACTGCACAGCAGGGAGGGCATCTGCCCGGGTGGAGCATCTGTGGTGGTGTGGCCGTGCAGCTCACCAGCCTGCATGCTCTAGTAGTGTCTGAAGTCATGGCTTTTTTGTGCTTGGCATCTCAATGCACAGGAGATCTTTTAGAACTTACAGTTTTTATTTAATTCAGTTATTCTTTTTTAACAATTTTATTGAGATATGATTACTTACCATGAAGTTTACTCATGTAAAGTATATAGTGGCTTTTAGTGTATTTACAGAGTTATATAACTATCACTGTAATCTAATTTTGGGACATTTTCATTGCCCTAAAAAGAGACCCTGTACTCAAGAGCAGTAATTCTGCATTGCTCCCCTTGGCAGCTGCTAAGGCACTTTCTGTGTCTATTGATTTGTCTTTTCTAGACATCTTGTGGGAGTGGGGTCTGGAGTCTGGTGGTCTGAACCCTCTTGCTTGTCTGTGCGTGGCTGTGCTGGCTGCTCTTCTGTGCTGGGCTGTGGTGTCCTGTTGTGCGGCCCCACTGCACTTTGTCCTGTTTATTGGTTGTTGGACATTTGTGTTTTCCAACTTTGGCTGGTATGAATACTGCTGCTGTGGCGTTTGGATACAAGTTTCTGAGTGGACGTGTGTTTTTATTTCTTTTAGGTTATAGACCTAGGAGTGGAACTGCTGGATCCTATGGTAGCAAAAAACTGCCCAACTTTCTCTAAAATGATCACACCATTTTATATTTCTGGCACTGTGTGTGGGTCTGGTTTCCCCACAGCCTCACCAGGGCTCTGTTTGCTGCTGTTTGGGTGATAGCATCCTAGTTAGCGTGACCTGCAGTTCTCTAATGACTAAGGACATCGAGCACCCTCTGTACGTATTGGCCAGCTGTTTATCTTCTTTGGAGAAATATTTATTCAAGTCCTTTGTTCATTTTAAAAGTTGGGTTGTCTTTTTTATTATTTTAAGAGTTCTTTATTTTGGATAGAAGTCCTTTATCAGAAATGCGATTTGCAGATATTTCCCCCGTTCTGTGGTTGTCTTTGTACTTTCTATGGCATCTGATTTGATACTCCAAAGTTCTTTTTTTTAACATATTTATATTTTTTATTGTTTGGGATTCATTGGGATTTTGATACAGAGAATTAGGTTACACTGCTTACATTTGTTAGATAAAGTCCCTCATATAATTGTGTCCCACCCCCACGAGGTGTGCCATGTGTCATGACCCCCACCTTCCCCCCCAAAGTTCTAAATTTTGATTTAGTACAGTGTATCAATCTTTTATTTCTTTGTTTCTGATATCCTAGCAAAGAAATCATCGCAAGCTCCTGAAGATTTGCTCTTGTAGTTTTATTTGATCTTTTGTTCTATTCCAATTGACTTAGAATATTTATCTGTGAAACTGGATGTGTGTGTGAGGGCACATGTGTGAATGTGGCATGAATTGAGATGAAATCCCTGTCTGTGTGGTACCAATTCAAATTTAACTTGAAGGAAGATGAGAGACTCTATTGGCCTATTTGTGTGCTGTGTGACATATTATGACATTGGGTGATGTCCACTGACCCCAAGCAGTGGAATGAGAGGATGTGAATCTAGAAGTCAAGCTGTTGTTTGGAAACTATAAAAAATGATGTAGAATAACTTGACCATGACCTTCATGTGGATGCCTGGCTTCCTTCTTGCACATGAGCTGAGCCTTGTGCAACTCTCTTTCTGTGCCTGGTGGGGCATGTGTTGTGTCAGGCAGGAGTGAGAGGGACCATGTCTTGGAGAAGGCTTGGGAGGTAACTGGCCAACATTGTTCATATTGAGCATCTGTAGTGTATATTGTTTCTTTTGTTTCAAGCAGTATATTTTTTATATTTGCATTTTAGATGTCACACCATTCCTTGAGAATGGTTTTGTTTGTATCAAGCTCTACTCCAGGGAGTTTTTTTTTTTTTTTTTGAGACAGAGCCTCAAGCTGTGCCCCTGGGTAGAGTGCTGTGGCATCACAGCTCACAGCAACCTGCAACTCCTGGGCTCAAGTGATTCTCCTGCCTCCACCTCCCAAGTAGCTGGGACCATAGGTGCCCGCCACAATGCCTGGCTGTTTTTTGGTTGTAGCCGTCATTGTCGTTTGATGGGCCCGTGCTGGATTCAAACCTACCACCTTAGGTGTATGTGGCTGGTGCCTTAGCCACTTGAGCCACAGGCGCCGAGCCTACTCTAGGGAGTCTTGCTGGAGTCCAAACTCATGTGGCTGAATAGTCCCTGCACTTCTTACTTCCTTGGAGAGTTACTGTATCCCATGTGACTGCAGGTAGTTCTCTTATTTTTAAAAAGATAGTTGGGGGCAGCACCTGTAGCTCAAAGGAGTAAGGTGCCGACCCCATATACCAGAGGTGGTGGGTTCAAACCCAGCCCCTGCCAAAAAAAAAAAAAAAAAAAAGATTATATAGTTTGAAAAGCAAAAACAAATGCTTGGCAAAGAATCGTTCCAGGAGAACAGGGTATAGATGAATATGTTTGATTGCTAAAATTGTTATTTCTGACTTAGTGCAAATGTAAAGCTTCATTGGTGCATGCCAAAGGGGGGAGGAAGTCAGATTGGAAGGCAGAGAGATTTCCTGAGGTCTGTCTGTAGGGCACCTGGTAACTTCACCCACAGCCCTCTGAGAAGGGGACTGTGCCCATTGGACAGAGACACTCAGGAAAAGAAGCATCTTATTTTCTTTGGATTACTTTTTAGGGAATTTTGCCAGTTTCTTTCCATATACATACAGCATGTGTACCTGCACACACACAGGCCTTGTGTGTTGTGCCATAAGCCTGTGTCTCGGTCTTTGGCTTTGGTGGATAATGAGCTGTGTTCTGTCGTATCATCTGTGTTGTCACTTCTACTTGAGGATAGTTATTAAAGGGCTACTTGGTTGTCTTCATTGTCAGTGATCCAAATTCCAGGGCTTCCCTAATTCTGGCCTAGGTGCTGTCACAGTTCCTGTGGCCCCCCGTTGAGCCCTCTGCAGTGGTGGCTGTGTGAATATGCCATGGTCCGTGACCTGGCTGGTGCTGACCATGAGTGGGCTCAGGTAGCCTGTGTGAGCATCACAGTTGCCTCTGTTGACTGTGACAAGAACGGTGAAATGGTTTTGCTTTAACTTTAATATTCTGAAATGTATACATGTGCTCCTAATTATGCATTTTGTGGTTCTGATCAGTACTTTTTTTTGCAGTTTTTGGCTGGGGCTGGGTTTGAACCCGCCACCTCCGACATATGGGGCCAGTGCCCTACTCCTTTGGGCCACAGGCGTCACCCAGTATTTTGTTTTTTGAAAAAGTGAAATGTTATGATGTCTTTGGACTTTTGATGTAACTCTTTATTTTTCCCCACTGCCCTTATTAGATTGAGAATTTCGCACATTGATGTAATAACTGCCAGCATCTGATGTTTTTCTCATCTTCTTGGATGTGTAGATTCATGTCTTACCTCAAATTTGGGAAGTTTCTGGCCATGAATGTTTTAGAGACTCTGCCCTTCCTGTGCTCTCCTGAGATCTCCATCATGCAGATGTTGGTGACCCTGAGAGTCTCTCAATCTGGATGGTTTTAACTGCTCTGTCTGCAAATTCACTGATTCTTTCTTTGCTTTGCTTAAATCTGGTGAGTTTTTCATTTTAGCTTCTAATGCTTCAGTTCCAGAATTTCATTTTTAGCCTCTTTTTATAGTTTGTCTTTTTCTCAGAATCCCACATGTTCAGATGCTGTTCTCTTAGTCTCCTTTAGCTCTTTGTCCATGATTTCCTGGGGCTTTTTGAGTGTATTTAAGGCAGTTGAGTTAAAGTCTTTGTCTAGTAAGTCTAATGTCTGGGCTTCCTCAGGATATTTTTTTGGTAACTTACTGTTTTTCTTGTGAGTGGGCTCCACTTTTCCATTTCTTTGTATATCTTGGAGTTTTTTTGTTGGAAACATGACATTTTGATTATTAAAATATAGTAACTTTGGAGATCAGATTCTATCCTACCCTCAGGCTTTACCTTTATTGCTTATTGAAGGCTATGGTCATCTGTCTATTAGGGGCTTTTCTGGACTGTTTTTGCAGAGACTCTATTTCTTGTTGTGTTTGGTTATTGAAGTCTCTTTTCTTTCATCACAGCAGTTAGCTATGACCTAACAAACTTCCTTAAAGGCTGAAATGAAATTTTTTTCTTCATTGAGCACTCCCCCATTTGCTATAAAATCCAGACTTCTGAAAAAGTTGATTCTGTCAGTTTTTGCCATCTTGGTCATTCTCTGAATAGAGGGACAGGTTCATGGAGCTTCCTGCTCTGCTTTGTCCTGTGACATCCAATAACTAATGTTTGAATAGGGTTAGATGAGGCCTCTGAGATGTGGATGCCAGGACAGGGTCAAATCCTAACCAAACCCCAACTTCACAGAATAAATACTTCTGTTAAAAGGATTTTTATGCGAAATTTGGATTCAGTTTTTGCATAAAAAAGCTGTACTACAGGATCCAAAAGGCCATGTGTGGCCCTGAAGCTGTAGGTTCCCACCCCTTCAGGGAAGTGCCTGTGGGAGCTGGAGATGTTCTGAGGCCAATGGTGTCAGGAGGGGCTGGGGAGACTGGGGCTGACTCTGGTGGGTGCTTCCTGGGCAGGACCAGCTCTAGCTAGGGCTCCTGACACACCCTGGGTCTGGTGTCCTTTAAACTTCATGCATTTTTGAGCTGGTGGGCATCACAGTCTAGTTTGTAGGAAAAGCAAAGGCCACAGTGAGACCTCTTTGTACTCGGACTGAGTTGCTCGGCTCTTCTTTGTGGAGGGGCCTTGACTCAGCCTCCCGAGTAGCTGGGACTATAGGTGCCCACATGCCTGGCTATATATATATATATATATATATATATATAACTACATATATGTATACTCTCTTTCTCTCTTTATATATATATATACACGCATATATATATAGAGAGAGAGACAGAGTCTTACTATGTCACCCTCAGTAGAGTGTGGCATCACAGCTCACAGCAACCTCAAACTCTTGGGCTTAAGCAATTCTCTTGCCTCAATTTCCTAAGTAGCTGGGACTACAGGCGCCTGCCACAATGCCTGGCTATTTTTTGTTGCCATTGTCATTGTTGTTACCTGGCCTGGGCTGGATTTGAACCCACCAGCCTTGGTGTATGTGGCTGGTGCTGTAACCACTGTCCTACGGGTGCTGAGCCCACATTTTGTTTATTCATTCATCAGTTGCTGGACAGTTGGGTGGTTTCCAACCTTTAATTTAATTTAATTTAATTTTTTTTGAGACAGAGCCTCAAGCTATCCCCCTGGGTAGAGTGCCATGGATGGCATCACAGCTCACAGCAACCTCCAGCTCCTGGGCTCAAGCAAGTCTCCTGCCTCAGCCTCCCAAGTAGCTGGGACTACAGGCACCCGCCACAACGCTCAGCCTGGTTGCAGCCATCATTGTTGTTTGGCGGGCCCAGGCTGGGGATATGAACCTGCCACCTTAGTTGTATGTGGCTGGCGCCTTAGCCACTTGAGCCACAGGCGCCTAGCCTAATTTTATTTTTTTGAAACAGAGTCTTAAGCTGTCACCCTGAGAAGAGTGCTGTGGTGTCATGGCTCATAGCAACCTCCAACTCTTGGGCTCGAGTGATCCTCTTACCTCAGTTTTTCTATTTTTATTTATTTTTTATTTTATTATTATTATTATTTTTTTGAGACAGAGCATCAAGATGTTCCCCTGGGTAAAGTGCCATGGCATCACAGCTCACAGCAACCTCCAATTCCTGGGCTCAAGTGATTCTCCTGCCTCTGCCAAGTAGCTGGGACTACAGGCGCCCACCACAACGCCTGGCTATTTTTTGGTTGCAGCCGTCATTGTTGTTTGGTGGGCCTGGGTTGGATTCGAACCTGCCACTTTAGGTATATGTGGCTGGTGCCTTAGCCACTTGAGCCATAGGCACGAAGCCAGTTTTTCTATTTTTAATAGAGATGGGGTCTCGCTGTTGCTCAGACTGGTCTTGAACCTGTGAGCTCAAGCTATCCACTTGCCTCGACCTCCCAGAGTGTTAGTTTCCATCCTTTTAAATAATGCTGCTGTAGACTTGGGGTTACAAGTGCCTATCTCAGATCTCATATTCACTTGTTTGTGTACCTGTCCAGAGGCTGGGTCATGTGGAAATTCTGTTTAACTTTTTGTATGTGAAAGTTAGAAACTTTTAGTAAGTTGGGGTATACCTGAATGCAGAAAAGTATGTAGTTAAAAAATAAAACTTTTAGGGGGAGCTATAAAATTCTAGGACAAAGAGCTTCCCCTTTGCTCTGGATATGCTGTTGCAGATGACCCCTGGAGGAGCTGCACCGAGGGAGTGGTATTTTCATGGTGGTGCATGCTGCAGCTGCATGTGGCCTGCACCGTAGAGTTTGGGGGAGAGTTCCTGTGCTGCAACCCTGCAGGGGTGGTCGCTGTACCTGGTTCCTTCTGCTTGTCATTTAAGATGATGCGGACCCTGTGAGCTCTTGGTGTTCCTAGGGTCTTTGGGCCCTTGACATAGAGGACTTTTTTCTTTGGGGTGTGAAGCGTGAGGTGTGGTCTGCAGAGTGTGTGACTTTACGTCTTGCTGGTAAACTCTTCCCACTTGCCCTGTGATCCTATATCTCGACTGTGAGTGTGGGTCATGTGTGTGTCTGTCTGAAGGTGGGCACTGGATGTGGCTGGGGGCTCACCTGGTGCTCTTCCTGCTTCATTAGGGACAACGCAAAGCAGTGACCTCATATGCCCTGGGGAAGTACGGGGTCAAGAGTGCACCCCCTTTCAGGGTGGCATCTATAGTTTCATATAACTCTAACCAGTTGCAAACCATGGTGTGTGCCACCCTAAGTCTGTCATTTAAAAATTATTGCACCAGGGGCGGCGCCTGTGGCTCAAAGGAGTAGGGCGCCAGCCCCATATACCAGAAGTGGAGGGTTCAAACCCAGCCCTGGCCAAAAACTGCAAAAAAAAAAAAAAAAATTTGTCGCACTGCTCTCTCAAATATTTCATGATAATATCATCTCTACCACCTCCATGAAGAATTTCATGGGCAAGTTTTTCTTTCACAGGAATTTCACTCTTTTTCTACTTGAGTTCACATTTACGTTTACTTTCTCCAGACCATTGTATCCCAGCATCGTAACATATGTCTGTGTTTAAGAATCTGCTTTCTCCCTATCATGTATCTGCAACAAAAAAAGGTGTGTTACTGGAAACTTTTAACTTTTACACTTTCTAGGCTCTAGGGTGCTAAATTTGTAAGTTTTTCTAGATTGTGTTTAAAAAATGACTAGTACAAAGTTGACTAAAACATAACATTTTATTAAAATTCAGCTCTTAATAAGATGGATTTCGAGTACCAGTTATCTTTTGATGAGTCATGCTTTCATCCAGAATAAGACAAGACTCTACATCAATACTATTTTTATTTTTAGCTCAAAGTACTAAGAAGCCTTGTCCTCATAAATAAGTAGTTGGAAATGGCAGGAATTTTGCTTTGATTGTGCCAGGCATTTGAACTTTCCCAGGCTTGTTCTGGATAACTGTGTGCTCTGCCTCGGGCAGCATCCTGAGGGCTGCCTCAGTCCTGGTGGAAGTGACAGAGGGAGAAGCACCTGCTCTAGGGAGGGGTTTCTCTGCCAGCTTCTGGAGTGATGTGTGATTTTCCATGTGTTGGGCAAGAGGCCTCCTCTCTCTCAGAGTGGGGCATAGGGCTGTTATGAGAAGGGATTTTAGGGGTTAAGGCTTTAAAAACATGTTCTCATAAGTACTGAGGCCAAGGGTCTCTTGTCTGGCCTTTGAGTAGTCCCAGGGGTGACTCGCTCATGCCTTTCCTTGGCCATTAGTTTATACACATGCACCTCCACATGCACTCCTGTGCACACACACGTAAACATGCACACCTACGTGCACACATAAACACATTCATGCAAACATGCACATACAATACACATGCACATATGTATCTACTCGTGTGCACACACGCACACCTCCACGTGCACACACTTTCATGCACATGCATTCACATGTTCACACCCAGGCACACACACATACTCCTGCACACACAACACACATGCACTTAAGGACCTTCACATGACACACAGCTGTTTCTGCTGTTAACTTTTTCATCAAGTATTATGACAAAATGATAACAGTTTATTTTGTCTTTTTATGTGTCCTTAAAGTTCACATGAATGTTGGAAAATTAGAAACATATACATCATTTTAGGGAAGAGAAAAAAAGCCTTAATAAGTCAGAAAATTCATTGTAACATCATAAACAAATAGAAAAAATTGAGAATACCTTCACCACTAAGACATTTTCCCTAAAGGAATTAAATTATTTGTATAAATAGCCTCTTGGTATTTGTGTATTATT
Source organism: Galagoides demidoff (assembly GCA_963574575.1). Classification (NCBI taxonomy): domain Eukaryota; kingdom Metazoa; phylum Chordata; class Mammalia; order Primates; family Galagidae; genus Galagoides; species Galagoides demidoff. Next base: position 14,843 of record CAUYQV010046313.1, read on the forward strand.
TAATCATAACAGATCACATTTTTTTTACATGCAGCATCTTTGATGCTAGTACCAAAAATGGTTTTTCTTGATATTTTTCATTATTATGTCAAAACGTACATCTAGATCTAACAAAAAAACAATTAAAACAATTTGTCATGCTGACATATTTATGAGAAGGCATTTGCAGAGGCTATACCATAGCACAGCTCTCCCTCAAAGTCACCTCTGGTTCTAAATATTTCATTTGAATTTACAAAAATGAAAGCCAAAGTTTGATTTTTTCAGTCATGTACTCTATGAGTCACATATGTTTTTACAACCAAAAGTAGGAGCACCTTTTAACATTCATATTTAATATTTACAAAAACCAAATTGCAAAAGAAACTACATGTGTGAAGACTGGCCAGGTAGTGAAGCGGCGGAGTCGCCGGACGGCAGTGGGGGCTGGTGCTCAGGACAGCCGGGCTCTCTTCCGCAGTGTGAGCACTCGTGCAGTGTCACTCGGCTTCGCTTTCTTAGGTCCTTGCTGGGATCTTCCTGTGTCCCTCTGACTTGTCCTCTTTTGTCCTTTGGGTCTGAGGTCACACAGAGCCTCCTGGCCTTCTGTGGAGCTGAGAGTGGGTGCGTCTTGTAGGCTGGTAGCCTCCTGACCTGTGGGCTCCCCATCGCCCACCTGGCCATTCCCTGGGCTGTAGGCTGCTAGCTGGCATAGGGCCACAGCTGCTGTTTGCTTCTGCTCCTCGATGCTGTCTGCTGCGGGTGTGTCTGGGGCTTGGTGTGTAGTGCTGGTTGACAGGGCCTCCTTAGCACCCAGAGTGCCTTGCCTTGTCTCAGTGTGGCTTCCATCTCCAGAAGTTTCTGTTTCGGTTTCTTGAGCAGCAGCAGCCAGGTCTGCACCTGGTGGTTGTGTGGGGACAGCAGGCCTTGCGGCTGGGGCGTTGCAGGGGTCCCTCACTGACAGGTTGAGAGGCAGGTCCTGCAGCTCTGGGAAGCCTGTGAGTGCCACTGGGGAGCTGCCTTGGTACACTGGTCCTTTAGCGGCTGCCAGTTTCGTCTCTGGCTTCTTGGAGAGGTTGAGGGGACCCATCCTGGAGTTGTCCTCTGGACTGGAAGGTGAGACCTCGGCAAGGAGAGAGGCACTGCCTGTTTGCTTGAGAGTGTCTCCATCCATAGCGCAGAGGCTGGAAGAGACCAGGAGAAGGCTTAGCAGGAGCTTTTTCAGGAAAGTGACCACATAAATCATTTCGAGCAAGTACAAATGTGGCTAATTGAACCCAACCCAGAAATTACCTTGAATGTTTTAGAAATGAATTTTCTCACCTTTTTGGAGACCTGGCTCTTCTTGTGGGAGCCTGGGCACCATGTGGGTCTTCTGTGCTCTTCTTGACGGGCTTGAAGGCAGTGGGGCTTTGTTCGGGCTGGCAGAGTCTCTCCAGGGTGCTTGGGGCTGCCCTGTTGGAGAGGTCGCACAGGCCCTCGCACACCTGATGTGTCTGTGTGAAGTTGGTGGGACTCGGCCTGCCTGGGGAGCCTGTGGCTGCGCTCCCTGCACGGGGGCTCATCTTGGCCCCCTCTGTGTCCTTCTGCCCAGCTTTGGGAGGGTCTTTTGCCTCAGAAATTAGACTTTCTTTTTCGAGTTCTGTGTGTTTTTTGTGGGAGTTCAAAGGATTTAACTTGGAAGGACTTGAGGCTAGGTAGACTGGGGGGGCTTCATCAAGTGAGTGGGAGCTTTGGTCTCGGGTGAGGCCAGTGGTGGGCGGGAGTCTGAGACCATAAGAGGAGAAGGCAGACTCTGGCCTGTATAGTCCATAAGGAATCGGAAGGCTGGAATGATACTGCTGGAGAAATCTGTAGTGGTCATAGGTGGACAGAGGTGGGTTCAGGTGCTTAGGGGGTGGGCCTGGGGCAGGTAGGAAGTGTCTTTGGTCCTGTGCGCTATAGAGCGACAGCAGGGGTGTGTCACACTCGGGTGAGCTAGTGGCCAGCAGGTAGGGTGAGTAGATGGTGGCCAGCCCGTGCTCAGTGTAAAAGTGAGGTGGATACTCTGGGATTGTGGGGTGCACATAAGGGGAAAGGGCCCCAAACCCCTTTGTCGATGAGATTTTAGGTGGAAACTCTGGAGGGAGGAAAGGGGAGCCGGCTTTCCAGGGGTAGCCAGGAGGATGGAATGCAGACTCAGTGTGAAAGGAGGTGGCCTTGGCAGTGGAGTTGGTCAGTGCCAGTAGCTCAGTTGCCTCTGCACTTTCTGGCGCCTTAAGTCTGTGCTCTCCGACTGGAACAAATGCTGATGGGCGAACCACGCCTTCCAGAGCAGGCTGGGCACTGAGGGCGGCTTCTGGAGCTGGACTTGTGGGTGCTGTTTCCTTGTGGAGTGTGGGCTTCTGTCCTGGGCCCTTGTGGGCCCCCCGAATCTGCAGCTCCAGGTTCTCCTTGACGTCTTCCTTGGCCGTGCCATGTTGAGGCTTTGAGTCAAAGTTGGAGCGTCCGTTTGCACCAGCCCTGGAGGCCGGCTGAGCTGTGGGGCCTGGCTGGCTGGTTTGCTTAGGGTCAGTTGAGCTAGATTTAGGGCACTTGGGAACTCGGTCTTGCTCTGACACCAGCGTGATGGAGTTTTTGCAGAGACCGTACTTCATGTGGTTGAAGAGGTGTGATTTCTCGTTGCATGTAAAGGGACACTGGAAACATTTGTACTTGAAGGGCTTTCCTGGAGGCCGTGGGATATAATGTGGCTTTTTTGGCTTTCGCTCTTTGAGAAGACTCATTTTACCACTTTGTATTTTGGACTCTGGTTTTCCACGTGGTATGACCACTGTTGACTCCTGTTCAACTCAGTCTTGGTGGTGTTTTTAAAGAAACGAATCCCAGTTTTTCTAAGCACTGTTTAGCGTTAGCTACGTGTGCTGAAGGTCTGGTGAGGAGAGTCTCCTGCATCAGGCGGCGGGAGCTGCAATGAGGACAAATACGGGGTCAGGGGTGCAGGAAAAGCTGGTCTGAGCTCACGCCGCAGCACAGACAGGCACAGGGCACACCTATCTCTACCCCACCTGTGCCTAAGGGATGCGGTGGCAAGCCCCTAGAACTGCCCCACGATGTTTTCTGTTTTTCTGAGTCTGACCTGAAAGAATTGCCTGGCCCAAGAGGAGTGTGGTGTGTGGAAGCCTCTGTATTAAGCCTGAGATTGCCTGTTACTCATTGAGTTTGGGGGACTTTGATCCTATATCTGCACCTTTCCTCCAGAGTCCCTTGTGTCCCTGGGGCCCTTTACGAGGAGGTCTCACCCTAGTGCTGCCACCAGGCTGTACCTTTAGCACGGTCTGTAGGCTTGGTCACCACAAAAGTCACATACTTGCAGCAGCGACAACATGACTGGGCCCTCAGTCAAATGCTCTGTGGCTCTGCCCATGTTGGCCACATGCTCTCCAAATAGGTGTGTAGTGATGAAAGCATCGCCAGACACCTGTGACGTGGCCCTATGCTCACAGAAGCACCAGTGAAGTCAACTCTGTCAAGTAGCATTTGTGTTTTCTCAGATACAAATATAAATGCTGTGCTTATGTTGACACACATGGTTTGAAATGAAGCCAGTTGAGTTTGTAAGCCCCATGGGTGCCAGGCTGCTGTCCTCTGCACCCCTGGGTGATGTTGTAGGTCAGCCCTTGAGTGCACCCCAGCCTGCCACCGAGGCAGCAAAGCCAGCAGCGGCCTGCCTTCCTGGGTGCACCTCCAGGTGGCAGGGCTGAAGCTTTGCAGTGTGGTAGCCCACAGGAGACCAGGGTATGAGTGGTGCTTGGTACAGATGTGGCTGGGTCATGGGGCCTGCTGTCCAGCCTTTGCCCTTCAGAAAGTGGGCCCAGGCCTCTGCTCATGCTCTCACAATGCAGGGCCTGCCCTTTTAGACATTCCCAGAGGGTCTCCTTCTCTCCTTCCCAGCCCTAGGTTTCCTTCTGAGGTTGTTTTGGGCACCCTGAGTGTTCCCTCTGTCTCCTAATCTAGAGCTGAGGACCAGGGCCTGAGTCTAGGAGGCTCTTGACAGCGCCCAGGTGATGGACTGAGTGGCAAGAGGGTGTGCGGGCAGGGGTCTGGGCAGCCATGGACTGCCTGAGATAGGATGTGGGGGCTGGGCAGCTATAGACTGAGGAGGAAGAGGGCTTTGTGGGCAGAGGGCTGGGCTTCAGTGCCATGGATCATGGCTGGGCACTTTAATTCATGTAAAAAGTGTAAAGAGGAAAAGGTCTTTCAGATGGCTTAAAAATAAGAGTTAAATGGAAATGATTTAAGAAAGCAGTTTTCGGCTCGGCGCCTGTGGCTCAATCGGCTAAGGCGCCAGCCTTGTACACCCAAGGTAGCGGGTTCGAATCCCCAGCCCAGGCCCGCCAAACAACAATGATGACTGCAACCAAAAAATGGCCGGGCGTTGTGGCGGGCACCTGTGGTCCCAGCTACTTGGGAGGCGGAGGCAGGAGACTCGCTTGAGCCCAGGAGTTGGAGGTTGCTATGAGCTGTGATGCCATGGCACTCTA
>CAUYQV010046317.1:0-23869 GCA_963574575.1 Galagoides demidoff
GCTTGAGCCCAGGAGTTGGAGTTTGCTATGAGCTGTGATGCCATGGCACTCTACCCAGGGGGATAGCTTGAGGCTCTGTCTCCAAAAAAAAAATCTGATTTTGTAGCCTTTTAAAAAAATCAAATGACTTAACAACTGAACTCACGTGGCAAAAATAGCCTTAAGCAAAGATAGATGCCTCCTGTTTGCTCCGTCTCTATCAGGCCTTCCATCTCCGCAGTCCTCAACTGGGTGTCCACTGACATTAATAATTACTCTTCTACCATTTTTCTAGCAGTCTTTTTCTGTGCCTGTCTTTATCATTAATGGAGGAAAAAAATAGACTAAGAAGACTGCCTATTTTAAGAAAATTACAAGAGACTCTATTGTTCAATGGAAATAAAGAATATTGCTGTGTGTTTGTTATCTAAAGAAGGACTGTATCTAAAGACCATACCTTAACTGTCATTTACAAAGTCATATGAAGAGGCGGTGCCTGTAGCTCAGTGGGTAGGGCGCCAGCCACATACACTGAGGCTGGTGGGTTGGAACCCAGCCTGGGCTAGCTAAAAACAACAATGACAACTGCAACAACAACAACAAAAACATAGCCGGGGGTTGTGGTGGGTGCCTGTAGTCCCAGCTACTTGGGAGGCTGAGGCAAGAGAATTGCTTAAGCCCGAGAGTTTGGGGTTGCTGTGAACTGTGATGCCATGGCACTCTACCCAGGGTGAGTGTTGAGACTCTGTCTCAAACAAAGCAAAACAAAATCATACGAAGAGCTAGGGCAAATGAGATAATGCAAGATGAAAATGTTCCTGAACTGAAAAGGAAGGTAGACATTTCAAGACATTTCAAGTTTTTACATGTGAATAAAGTGACTACAAAAATGTAGTTATGAATCTGATGTCAAGGCATTTAAACCTTTTAGAGATGATTGGCTTATAAAAGTATCCTTTGAATATAGCAAAATATGTCTTCTCTTCCCAGCACTGGGAAACACTGGAACTCGGCATGTTGAAGATACGGTTGGAAAAGAACTCAGGGACAGTTTGCTGGTGTCTCCAAAGAGACCCCCAATAAGTTGCACCTTTTATTCCCACCTAAGTTCTAAACAAAAGACTAAAGTTGGGGGTCAAATGTCATCTTTCCCATGGGAGGGAAGTATAGTTGAAGTCCTGACTTAACAGAAAAGCCAGATGGAACCTTCAGACTGAACTCCACCCCGAGTACCAATCCCCCCACAGTCCCAGGCCTGCAAACTGTCTATGTAAGAGTAAATCTTTAAGCAGATTTTGCTCAAGAGAATAAAGGAAACCAAGGAGTCAAAACAAATATGTCCAGTTTATCTTCCCAAAACAAATATGTCTAGTATATCTTCCCAAATTTTTATTTTTTATTATTTTGTTGTTTTTGTTGAGACGGTGTCTCACTCTGTGCCCTGAGCAGAGTGCAGTGGTGTCATCATTGCTCACTGCAATCTCAGACTCCTGGCTCCTGCCTCAGCTTCCCAAGTAGCTGGGACCACCACGGCACCCCACGATGCCCAACTGTGTTTTTTAGTTTTTGTGGAGACAGGGTCTCACTCTAGCTTAGACAAGTCTCAAACTCCTGAGCTGAAGCCATTCTCCTGTCTCAGCCTCCCAAAATGCTGGGATTATAGGCATGAGTCACAGTGCCCAGCCCAAACTTTCATATCAGTTAAATCAGTCTAAAATCACCAATAAGGTATTGACGAGAGTGCAAATGTGAGCTACACCCTCCGGTCAGCTCTAGTAACGAATGGTGTTAATGAGAATTTAGACGTGACCAAAGAATTTTCAGACATGGCAACCCTGACAGGAAAACTGTGGCTTTGCGTGCTATGTGCAGAGTGCAATGTAAGACTACACTGCTAAAACCTATTAAATGTGACCGCTGATGAGTTCCCGTGAAAGGCAGTGTGAAGGGCAGCCAGCCTGGCTTCACATCCCGATCTGTGGGGCTATCGTGGTCGACATTCATGGAGCATACTTGGAAGCTACTCAAGGCAGGGCTGTGCAACGACCAAAGCTAAACTGGCCAATGGTGGAATACCTCGTTCTGTCAGTATCTGGGGAGAGATTACCCTGAATATAAAAAGAGATACCTGCATTGTACATATGGGGTAGTTGTTTTCCATTATAAGACAGAACTAAGCCAATCTCACCTAGAGGATTCAGTGCTAACCTTGAAGTGACAGAGCATGAAAGACAAGACCCGAGACGGCATTTCAGTGCATAAGGAAAGGGGAATGAACATTTGTCCTAAGCAACAGAGGAATGAAATGCCACCTCCTCTGGGCAACCTCAGAAGAAGGCCTCTTCTCACACTTAGAGGATTAGTCATCCTGTGGGTGGGGTTCCCAGAGTGCTTGGAACTTGGGACTGTGGGTTGTAAGCACAGAAACCCGCCTGAGCTGGTTGCACTCAGGAATGCATTATAAGGAAGGATGATGTCTCATAGACCCCTAAGATAGACAGTGAGGGCAAAAGGGGGGGCTCCATGGGTGGTCACGGAGCCCAGAGCCCCTCTCACCATCCACAGTAACCCTCTTTGTTCTGCTTCTAAGTCTGCTTGGTAGGCAGAAGAAAGTGGTTTCCCACCCCCCTCACGGTGTCATGTTTGAGCCCCAGGGAGAGCCTCTCACCCTTTCTCCTTCCTGCCACTCCTCTTACCCCCACCTCCATACTCAGTTCCTAGGAGATGAAATGCTACTGGCCTAGAGGAGGTCAGGTGTCACACTGTGGGCCAACCCATAGTTGCCAGGCAAGCAAGATCTTGCAGAACATGCTCTTTCCACCTTGCCAAAACAAGCACCAGCTAAGGCGACCAATTTATAAGGGCTGGGCTGATAATGCAATAGGTCTCCACTAACACTGAAAGGGGTGGGAGGATAGGAGAAAGAGAGAGACAGGTCCTCTGAGGCAAGCTATTGCATTTTATTCCTTTTTCTGTTTTCTGTACTTTGCTTTGTGTCTTTCAGGTAGTTAGTTGGTGAAAGGAATATATATATTTGTGTGTGTGTGTGTGTAGTAAAGATAGATGTTTGTTGATTGACTATGGAAATGCACAGACCCAGGCTGTGCTTCTTAGGCAAAACATACATGCGTACTTCTGCACACATACACACACATGCAGGCACACACACTCTGTGAGTGGCACCCCTCGGGATTTCTTCATTATAATAACAAAAATTAGCTCTAGCTACTTTAACTAGAAATGGATGTCAATGGAGGATATGGACATCTGGCAGAATGAAAGAGAAATCTGATTACCCAAGCTCCAGAAAGACAGACTGGCGCTATTCCTCCAGCTCTCAGTTATAGGAAGGAGAGAACAGTCAGCACAGGTCACTGTCATAGCATTTTCTGCCGTTAGTTCCAGACTCAGACCCTGAGAGAAGGCATCTGATGAATCCAGCTCTGGTCTTGTGGCCTCATGCACCCTGTCCCAGCACTTTAACTGAGAGTCTCACTACGTGGCACCCAATAGGACAAGGGTAGGGCCCCAGCATCAAGGCTGGGAAGAGGGATATAGTCCAGGCAGGCAAAGGGGACAGAGCAATTGCCAATGGAGAGGTGCAGATGGAAAGTGAGCTGGGGGTTGCCTGGCCTGGTTCACCCTACCAGCCAGCTGGAAGCTCTTGACACACACTGGAAAGACCAAGACCTCCCCCAGCCTTGGTACCCAACTGTGACTCCCTGCAGGAATGCTGCCGGACTTATATCCCCTTCTACCCAACATTCTGAAGTTGGAGGTCTGCATTGGGGTCCTGGACTATCACAGCCTGGATTGACAGTTAAACTTCTCCCTAAACAGCCTTTGACACATTCCAAATTGGGACATCCAAAAGGGAAAGCCAATGGATGGGTGTGGGGTGTGCCAAAGGGGAAAGACCTGCCATTCTTTAATTAATGATTTCATCAGTTTCACCCATGGGTCAGTCAGCTGTGGATCTGGGACAGAGCTTGAAAAATATGTGGAATTAGCAGATGCTCTTGGGAGTCTCCTCAGCCTTCCAGATCTAGGGATTCTCCGGTTGAGTGATTGTATCTCAAATGGAGGAAGGTGAGGTCCACACAGTGTTCATTTCCATGTCTCCGTCTACTGGGCCAAGGTGCATGTCTGCCGTGACGCACATGACTGCCTCTCAGTGCCCAGCACTGTGCTGGAAGGCATGCCTGCAGGTCAGGGAACAATGGCACCATGGTCCTGTAGTCAGGCCCTTGCAATGCCAGCTGAGAACAGAATGTTTTTTATTCCGAAGATCTTGACTTAATGGAACCTCTTTGAAGCATTCAACTGAGCTTGCACACAGAGAGAATGATTCTGTTTGCTTGCACACTCACATTTCTTTTGTCTATGTAACAGTCAAATGGACCACTTCCACAATAAGGGGCATCATCAGGTCTAGTGACAAACACAGCTGAGCCTCGGTGTATGTGACCCTCAACCCAGGGACCAGCCTTTGTGGCTCCCTGTGTGGGAACGACTTCCAAGTTGCCTATCACATGGAAATACTGACCATGGTTGACTCCCAGTTTGTAGGTTTAGGGGTGATATTTTTGAGTAGTACTTTTTCCCCAGGGTTCAAATAAACCCAGAGAAATTTAACTATCTTAATGGTTTTATTTGTTTTAGAGATAAGGTCTTGCTGTGTTGCACAGGTTTGTCTGGAGCTCCTGGGCTCAAACAATCCTCTTACGTAGCTAGGATTATAGGCATGTGCCCTGCTCCTGGCAATTATTTCTATAATAAAAGGAAAATGTGTGTGTTTAAAGACTTTTTTGCATGTTATTCACTCATTAATTCAAATGTGTTTTTTGCTGTTGCTAGAAATTCTCCCAAGACGATTTTCAAGGAATTTCTTGATAAGAGAGACTTAGAATAAGGAAAAATATCCACTTTTGGTAATAGTAGAGATTTTATAGATTTTGTGAGTACCTATGTGGGTTTACTCTGCATTAAGCAAACCTCTAGATACAAATGAAAATGGGGTGAGAATTAACCATTGTAAAATCCCCCTTAAGTGGGTCAATCAAGATGGGATTTTTTAAGTTGCCTTATGTAACACTATGTGTTTATCTATTTCCTACCATTTTTTACTCTAAATGTGATAGAATTCATTCCAATAATCACTATTGAAAGAAAGAATACAATAATTACTCATAACCCCGCCACCCATGACATTTTTGTTTCAAATTATTTTCTTGCCCTAGACCTTCAAATCCTTTAATAAGCCTTGTCCATTTTAGCCTCAAAACCATGTTCGGAACAGACCAGAAGGATGTTGTTGTTCCAGTTAAGTTCCTTGTGGGGACAGCCAGCAGTCAGTGGAAATGGCCCCCTCCTGACCCTGCTATGCCAGGCAGGGCTTCCAGGGACAAGCTGGCTGTGTCCAGTGAGGGACACCTGTCCCCTAGGGAACGATTAGCACATTCCCCAGAGATAAGTCAACTCTCACTAACTAGACTTCTCTGTGGACTGCTAAGGACTGGAGAGAAATGCTGGGGTCACATGTGTGGACGATTTTTGCTTCTTTATGTGTGTGTGTGTGTTCACGTCCTTGAGACTGTTTCATGTTATCTTTTATTTGGAAATTTTATATTGATTGTTTTAAGTTCCTGTGTCAATTTGATGTCACTGTGTGAAATAATTAGGGACCCTGTTTTTAATGACCCAAATACCTGCCTAGCGAAAATTTAACATAAATTTTAAAATTGCTTACCTTTCTGTGGAAATACAAAGCAACTACAATTAGGCCAAACACCCTCCCTCTCTGGGGCAGCGCCCGTAGCTCAGTGGGTAGGGCTCCGGCCACATACACCGAGTCTGGTGGGTTCAAACCTGGCCCAGGTCAGCTAAAACAACAATGGCAATAACAACAACAGCAAAAAATAGCCAAGTCCTATAGTCCCAGCTACTTGGGAGATTGAGGCAAGAGAATCACTTAAGCCCAACAGTCTGAAGTTGTGTAAGCTGTGACACCACAGCACTCTACCCAGGGTGACGACTTGAGACTGTCTCATAAAAAAAAAAAAATTCCTCCTTCTCATCTCTGTAATGATGAAAACCTCTAGTTTTTGTTGTTATTCTGTTAACATTCTCTGAAACTATTCTCATACCCCAGGACAATTATTTTCTTTGGGATCACTTGCTGGCACTTTGCTGTGTTTTAGTCCAAAGAAAGAGAAACTGAAGGGTGGAATCCAAACAAACCCTGTTTACTTTTTCCACACTTCAGGAACCAGAATAAATTCAAACCAAAGAACCCTGGGGGAGCAGGAAAAAACGGTTTTTCATTGTACACAATGGAAATTAGCATAGAAGGCTTTATTTACACTGAACATTATCATCCTAATTAAAAGGGCAAGGCAATACATTAATAATGATAGATAATTGCCCTTGAAAGCAGTTATCAATGAGATATGGTAATCAAATGGTTGGAGGAATTTAAATATGAATTAAGTTGAATTTTATGAGCTGGCCCAATTTTGGCAGAAGGAGCATTACATTTGGGCAGAGTACGTTTTTCTGGGAGTCTCCCTTGCCAGTTCTTTGCCGGGGTTCAAAGTGGTACTGTTTTCTCTCTGGTGACTATTGGATTGGCTTCAGGGAGAGAGAGAGGGCCCCAGCAGTGTGCACCTGTCCCAGGTCCTGAGATCGGTCTGTCCAGTCGGGCAGCACGCCAGCCAGCCTTCCTCTGTTTGCTGTTTCACCTTCCCTTCCCTCATTTCCACCTGTTGCCTCCTAATGAGGGACACTGCTGTTCGACTCTGGTTTTCTACCCTAGTGAGCATTGTATAATAGTCTGACTGGATGCCTTGCTTCTGGAGCCAGATTTAGCAAACTATGGGATGTAATCACTTCCGACGAGGCAAGAAAAAAAATAATCCAACCAAGGGTCCACTGGTAAGTTACTACTGCAATAACTGCTTAAAATAAGGACGCCCTTCCTACTTCCCCATATTATGTTGGAGCACATGCATTTGCTGCCATTTTAAAAAATTATTCTTCATTGTAGTAAAATATACATAACATTTACTGTTTTAACCATTTTGAAGTGTACAGTTCAGTGGTATTAAAAACATTCACGTTGGGCGACCATCACCACCATCCACACCTCCACAATGTTCGTCATCTTGTAAAACGGAAACAAACCATAACTTCCCATTCCCCCTTGCCCCTTGCTCCTGGCAACCACCCTTCCTCTCTCTGCCTGTGATTTTGATTACTCTAATGACCTCATCTAAGTGGAATCATGCAATATGTCTTTTTGTGACTGGCTGATTTCATTCATCATAATGTCCTCAAGGTTCATCCCTCTTATAGTACATTTCAGATTTCCTTCTTTGTTAAGGTGGAATGGTATATACCACATCGTATGTATCCTACAAATGTACACAACTATTACATACCAAAATAATTAAAAATTAAAAATACTATGTGCTACTGGCATAAAGACAGACATATACCAGTGGAACAGAATAGAGAGCCATATACTATATATGGTCAAAAATGTTTTGATGTAGACACACATTGTGAATTAATCAAATCAGGGTATTCATCACCTCAAGCATTTATCATTTCACTGAGTTAAGAAAATTTCAAGTCTACTCTTTTAATTATTTGAAAGTATACCCTAACTCACTCTTTTTTTTTTTTTTTTTTTTTAGACAGAGTCTCATAGCAACCTCCAGCTCTTGGGCTTAGGTGATTCTCTTGCCTCAGCCTCCTGAGTAGCTTTGACTACAGGTGACCACCACAATGCCCAGCTATATTTTTGTTGTAGTTTGGATGTGGCCAGGTTCAAACCTGCCACCCTCGGTATATGGGGCCAGTGGCCTACTCACTGAGCCACAGGAGCTGCCCTACCCTAACTTACTCTTGATTATAGACACCTTGTTGTGCTATCAAATACTGTTCATTCTATCTAACTATTTTTTTACCCATTAACCATCCCTACTTTATCCCCCCCTCTCTGCTACCCTTCCCGGCCTCTGGTAACCGTCATTCTACTCTCTGTCTCATGAGATCAATTGTTTCTAAGATTTAGCTGCCACATATGGGTGAGAACATGCAAGATTTGTATTTCTGCATTTGGCTTATTTCACTTAAGATAATGTTCTCCAGTTCCATCCATGTAGTTGCAAATGGCAGGATTTCATTCTTTTTTATAACTCTATAATATTACATTGTGTATCTATACCACAACTTCTTTATCCGTTCATTACAATGGACACTACGGTTGTGTCCAAATTGTGGTTGTTATGAGTAGTGCTGCAGTAAGCATGGGCATGTAAATCATCTTTTTAGTATACTAAATTCCCTTCTTTGGGATATATAAACTAGTTCTGTTTTTAGTTTTTGAGGAGCCTCCATACTGTTCTCCATGGTGTTTGCACAAATTTACATTCCCACCAGTCATGTACCACAATGTTTTGATTACCATAACTCTGCAGTAAGTTTTAAAGTCAGAAAGAGTGAGTCTTGAAGCTTTTCCCCCACCAAGATTGTTTTGGCTATTTGGGGTCCCTTGAGATCCCACATGAATTTTAGGATGGGCTTTACTATTTCTGCAAATAAATATTTTCAATTTTTAAATGTCAATTTCATACGCTTCAACTTAATAGTTGAACTCTATGGCCCATAATAAAGTGAATTAGGCTGAAGGAGAAGGGAACTGATATTTATTAAAGACCCAATATGTGTCAGGCATGAGTTAAATTCTGGAGGTAATTCCCTCCTTGAGTTATCTCTGGAATGTATGCAATATGGGGGCAACGAGTCTGTGGTTCAGCGATATGCACTGAACAAGTAAATGCTCAGCAATGAGATGAAATAGACTAAGACATAACATCTTTCAGAGTGCTTGTGATGTAAGTCCTCCTATACATGGGAAATATGCATGAAAAGTGAGCAAAAAGGTGTCTGCCTGTGGTAGCAGCTCAATAAATATTAGGATGAAGAGGCTGAGGTTCAGAGAGGCGAAATAACCACCCAAAATAAACAGCTGGTATGACTGGACAAGGCAAGCTCCATGTTCTTAACATGCTATTCCCACATCTGTATTTTGTATAAGATCCGATCTTGGTGCCCCCCCAGCTCTACTCCCCGAAGTCCTCTAATGTCCACCCTGATCCTCCATCATACTATCTGTGAAAAGTCTCACTGCTGCCCCCACCCCACACCTGCTTCTTTCTCAGCCCCTCACAACTGGCCAATGGCTGAGAACTGTATCGCCTTGTCAGACATACAGTCCAGCACCCCCCCTCCATCTCCAGTTTCCAGGGGGAGAAGAAGAAGGAGGAGCCTTACTGAGGCACCTCCTGTGAGCCAGTCCCCACACTAAGCTCTTTATTTGCTTTGGGTCGTGTACTGTTCATGACAACCCATCAGGTGGCAATTATCTTCATTTTACAAAGGTAACAACTGAGGTCCCTGACAGTACCACATGGTGTCTTTCAGCTTGGCTCTCTGTTGTTCCAGTGCCCTTATGACCTAAGATGGAATCAAAATGCCACCGTATTATCAAGAACGAAGGTAAGAACAGCTAGAGGAGAGATGCAAGATTGAAATATCAGGAGATGGGCACCCTTTCTTCTAGTCATAAAATATTATCAGAACGCAATTGTTCAGACATTCCCAAGCTCTTACTAAGCCCTCCACCCCACCCCAGGGTTCAGTCTGGGGCAACTGCCCTGACCCTGGGAATTAGGAGAGTGTATGGAGAAGTTGCTACCCTTGTTGAAACTGCCCCATAGGAAAGGAGGCAAGACAGCTGAGTAAGCTAATGATGGACCAAAGGAGAAAACAGCAGAGAAGGAGAGAGGGTTCTAGAGCCCAGCATCCTTAAGCTGGAAACCCAGCTCCACCTCCGGTATACTGGGTGACCTCAGAATAGCTTCCTTATCTGTACAAAAAGGGACAGATAATGCTGACCTTATTGGGTCAAAAAAAATGACAAGGTTTAAAATGCTGGTCTTTGTAGGGGACCCAGCACATATTAAAAACTTAATATATACAGTGGCTCATGCCTCATGCCTATAATCCCAGCACTCCGGGAAGCTGAGATGGGTGGATCCCTTGAGCTCAGGGGTTCAAGATCAGCCTGAGTATGAATGAGATGGATAGTCCCAGCTATTCGGGAGGCTGAGGCAAGTGGATTGCTTGAGCCTAGGAGTTTGAAGTAGCTATGAGCTATGACACCATGACATTCTACTCAGGGTGACAGAGTTAGACTCTGTCTACAAAAAATACAAAACAAACAAACAAAAAAACAAACCGTAATAAACTTTGGCTCTCCTCCCTCCTCTGAGGGATTGGAGAAAGGAACATCACTTTCTTAAATGCATATAAAAAGGTTTCAGACCACTTCTTAACAATGGGGATCTTTGTCAGTGAATATGCAAATCCAAAATAAAGAGAGGTTAAGAAACCTTGGCTAGAGGTGTCCCTATCTCTGCTTACAATCTGGCTCATCACAGGGTTTTCCAGCTTGGAAAACAGCAGAGGCTCCTGTTGGAGACACTCTGTCTCTGACAAAGGTGAACCCCTCCTTCCCCGACTCTAGTCCATGCCTGGCACAAAGGGCCAAAGCTCAGAAGGGAAGACAAAAGGTGGGTGGGAGGGAGGTGGAGGTCTTGCAGCTCAATCTTCTGTTTGCTATGAAATGTGCAAAAAAGAGAGGCCCAGGAGCTGTAGGAACAATTCATAAAGAGTCACAGATTTCAGAATCCAAGGCAAGATCAATAATGTGTTGTGACTGTTTTATTGACATTCTCTCATCAGTATCGAGCTGATCCTACGTACAACTCACTGTAACACTCCACGTTCTTAGGACACACTTTGTTTTTTATTTAGAAGTATGGGAAACATTTCAGTGATTTTTTCCATTTGTAAATGCTTTCTTTGGACCCTGAAGCTTTAGTCCCTATTCATTGCTGCTTATCAAAGAGCTTCCAAGAACCCACACAGCTTCAGGGAATTCTGCCCTTAGGAGGTGTGCTGGATTCTGACAGTTCCCTTGCACCTTCCTCACCTGGCCTGCCTGTTCTGCTTGCCCTCTCCTGTTACCCAAGGCAAACATCTCAGATGGACTGTTTAACCCCCACCCCTACTTTCCACCAGCTCTGTTTGTTCTTTAAGCTTTTTTTTTTTTAAATTGACTCATTCAAAATGATTTATTCAAACTGACAAAATACAAGTTGTTTTTTTTTTTTTTTTTTAGGCAGAATCTCACTCTGTCATCCTGGGTAGAGTGCCCTGGCATTGGAGCTTACAGAAACCTCAAACTCTGGGTTTGAGCAATCCTTTTGCCTCAGCCTCCCGAATAGTTGGGACTACAGGAGCCCACCACAATGTCTGGACAGTATTCTATTTTTATTTTTCAGTAGAGGTGGGTCTCACTCTTGCTCAGGCCAATCTTAAACTCCTGAGCTCTAGCAATCCACCCCAGTTGGCCTCCTGGAGTGCTAGGATTTCAGGTGTGAGTCACTGTGCCCAGCCTCAAAATGCAGTTTAATACATTCTAGGCATGAAAACACTATAGGAACAATGGTTAGATTTTAATTATTCTGCAGAATAAAAAGGGAGGAGCAATGTGACTCAATTGGCTATTTATTTATCAAGTGCACAGGGTGCTGGGGACCAGCCTTGGAGGCTGCCTTTTGTTTCCTCCCCATTTCATTCCTCTGCTCTGATACATTAGCACTCGTCTTTTTGGCAAACAGGCTGATTATTTCTGTTGGGAGAAAGCCCCATACTTTACTTTTCTGTAATAACTGAATATCTTCTAATTTTAGCTTAGTTTTTGCTTGGGGACCACATGGTTGGCCTGAGAGCCTAATGACTTTGCACGTTGAGGGAAGGAATGTCCAAGTTGAGCTCAGTGTGGATATTAGGTAGGCCTTACTGGATTAGATAGACACAGGCCAATTTACTTCCAAAAGCTTGTGTTTCCTCCCCTATCCTCATCTTTTTTTCTTTTTTCCTTGAGACAGAGTCTCACTCTATTGCCCCCCGGCTAGAGTGTCCTGGTGTTATAGCTCTCAGCAACCTTAAACTCTTGGGGTCAGGTGATCCTCTTGCCTCAGCCTCCTAAGTAGCTGAGATTATAGGCACCTGCCTCAATGCCTGGCTAGTTTTTCTATTGTTAGTAGAGATGGGGGTCTCACTCTTTCTCAGGCTGGTCTCCAACTTCTGAGCTCAAGCAATCCACCTGACTGGGCCTCCCAGAGTGCTAGGGTTACAGGCATGAGCCACCATGCTTTGCCTCCCCTTGTCTTCTTAAATGTAATTTCTTGGTTATGGAATACCAGGAAGTGGTCTCATGGTAAGAAGGTGGTTCTTTATTCACAAAAGAGTACAAGACACCAACAGTCATATTAGCTTTGCTTTGCTAAGGATACCCAGACCCCATTTAGGAAGGACTAAATCCCTGTCATCCCCTATGGAATGAAAAATGATTCCACAATAACCAATGGATTCCTTGACCATATAAAGTGTTAGTTTGGCCAAGCAGCAAGAATATATCAAATATTGGCTGAGCAAGTGGTTTTTAGGCTTCACTATATATAAGATTCATATGAGGGTGATCAAAAAAATATGCAGTTTCCCAGACTCTGTCTGAGAGATTCTGATTTTAGCGGACCTAGACATAACTGTCTTTTAAATGTTCTTCAGGTGAAGGCCCAGCACGGTGGCTCACACCTATAACCTTAGCATCTGGGAGGCCCAGGCAGGTGGATTGCTTAAGCTCAGGAGTTTGAGAACAACCTGAGCAAGAGTGAGACCCCCTATCTCCACAAAAATAGAAAAACTAGCTGGGTGTTTTGGTGGGTGCCCGTAGTCCTAGCTACTCGGAGGCTGAGACAAGAGGATCATTTGAGCCCAAGAATTTCAAGTTGCTGTGAGCTATGACTCCATGGCTCAATGCCAGGGTGACTGAGTAGACTCAGTTTCAGAAAAAAAAAAAGGAAAAAAAATGTTCTTTGGGTGATTATAAAAGGCAGCCAGGGTTTAGAAGATGGGCTAGGATCTCTACTTTATGGAAAGATCCAGAATTTATCTTAGGAGGATCTATAAAATAGATTTATTGTGTGGTAGTCTCCAGGTACTGACACTAGAGCTATTTGATTGATTGTACCTTTATGAATAGTTCTTCTGTCACTAACAACCATCCAGCAACTATGTGAACAATCTAGACTTTAGTCTTCTTGTCTGTAAGATACAGGCTTAGTTTATGTGATTTCCAAGGTCCCTTCCAGGTCCAACTTTCTATCATATTATCATCCCTAATTTCCTTATCACTCTAATTCCTGAAGAGGTTTGCAGCTGGTAGAAATAAGTATGGATTTTGAAAGAAAGAGGCTAAACATAATCATCATCATCACAAACAACAGGAGCTGGTAGAGTCAGACCTTAAATCTGGGTCCCTCTCGGGGCTATCAACGTGGTCTGGTTAAGAACACAGATTTGATGGGGCACGGCTCAGCCGCTCATGACTTTGGGCAGATGACTTAACTTCTCTGCCTGAGTGTTTCAATCTGTAAAGTGGAATCAGTACTAGTACCTCTGTCATAGAACATGGGTTGAATGAGTTCATCCGTATAAAATACTTCAAACACTACCTGGTTATATCACATGCTTGATAAATATTACCTGTTATGATTATGACTCCAAGACTCCTTCCTTTGGCCCATGCTCATTTAAATACAACTAAAAATCCTTCCTGCCTTCAGGTTCTAGTTTCTCATTAGCTGAATACAATTCATATCAAGAAGAATAAGTTTAACTGCTTTTATGAAGAAATGTCTGTTGCTGAAACCCTGTGAGAAAATATTACTTAAAGAAAGAAAATCCAGATATTTGGGAGAAGCCATGTCTCCACAGTAGGGCTGTGGAAACTGCTCACTAGCATCGTAGGATCCCCCAGCAAAACACTGCTGGGGATTTTGATTTTGTACTTGTGAGTGATACCAGGCTCACCTTTCTCTACAGAGGGTCACCCGTTCTCTCTGATATCGCGGAGAACAAGGCCATCCCTCCCTGTTTCTGCTGTACAACCCTAGACAGTGTTTCTGTAATACTGTGAGGAAGGCAGGGAATGTTTTGAAGATTCTCTAAGAAAAATCTTCAAACTCAATCTTATTCTCAAATATAGTACATGTCTGAGCTCTTCCTTTTCCTGTCCAAGATTACGATCCCGGAAGAGTCACTGTGACCCTGTGGGAGAAAGGTCATTTATAGATGCATCATTTAAATTCTTTCTTGCCACATTGATTATGACCTGGCTTGTTCTTAAGCAACCAGAGAACATAGGTGCAGTGCTTGGAAGAGTAATCTTTACTTCAAGCAAATCAAAATAGGAATTTTTTTTTTTAGATAGAGTCTCCCTCTGTGTCCAAGCTGGAGTGCCATGGGTTCAGCCTAGCTCACCACAACCTCAAACTCTCAAGTTCAAGCAATCCTCCTACCTCAGCCTTCTGGGCAGCTGGGGCTATAGCCACCCACCACAATGCCCAGCTAATTTCAGTAGAGACAAGATCTCCCTCCTGCTCAGGCCAATCATGAACTTCTGAACTCAAGGGATCCTACCGTGGTCTTCCAGATTATAGGCGTGAGCCAGCCAATTTTATTGCTCTTTTCAAAGAATCAGCTTTTAGTTTCACTGATTTTGTTCTTTAATGTTTTTCTAGTCTCTATTTCATTAATTTCTGCTCTAATATCTATTGTTTTCTTCTTTCTTGTGCTTTAGATTCAGTTTGTACTTTTTCTAGTATCTCAAGGTGAAGTTCAGGTTATTGATTTGAGATCTTCCTCCCTCCCTTCCTTCCTTCCTTCTTCTCTCTCTCTCTCTCTCTCTTTTTTTTCCAAAGAGACAGGGTCTTGCTTGGTAGCCCAGGCTGGAGAGCAGTGGCATCATCATAGCTCACTGCCACTTTGAACTCTTTCTTTTTTTTTTTTTTTAGAAGATGTAACTTTATTTTATTATTATTTTTTGCAGTTTTTGGCTGGGGCTGGGTTTGAACCTGCTACCTCTGGCATACGGGGCTGGCACCCTACTCCTTTGAGCCACAGGCGCCTCCCCACCTTGAACTCTTGGGCTTAATCCATCCTCCTGCCTTAACCTCTCTAACAGCTATAACTATAGGTCGAGCCACCACACTCACTAACCTTTCTTAATATACACACTCAGAATATTCCCCTTTGGCACTGCTTCAGCTGTCTCCCATAAACTTTCATCAGTTGTGTCTTCTTTTTCATTCATGTTATCGTATTTTCTGATTTCCCTTTTCATTTATTTCTTGACACATTGGTTATTTTGGTTATTTAAGAATGTGTTGTTAGGCAGGTGTGATGGCTTATGCCTGTAATCCTAGCACTCTGGAAGGCTCAGATGGAAGGAAAACTTGAGCTTGGGAGTTTGAGGCCAGCCTGAGCAAGAGCAAGACTCGGGCATCATGGTGGACACCTGTAGTCCCAGCTCCCTGGAAGGCTGAGGCAGGAGGATCACTTGAGCCTGGGAATTTGAGGCTGCAATGAGCTAGGCTGATGCCATGGCACTCTAGCCTGAGCAAAAGAGCGAGACTATGTCTCAAAGAAAAGAAAAATGGGTGTGTTGTTTAATTTCCATGTATTTGTAAATTTCCAGATTTATTCTTACTATTGATTTCATCCCCCTGTGGTCAGAGAACACACTTTACGTCATTTCTAGCCTTTTAAATTTTTTGAGGTTTGTTTTGAGGCCTCGTATATGGTTTGTATTGGAGAATGTTCCATTTGCACTTGAGAAGAGTGCATATTTCGGGGAGGAGGTTGGGTGGGATGGTAGATGTCCATTAGGCCTAGTTTTATAGTGTGTTCCAGGTCTCCTGTTTCCTTGTTCATCTCTCTAGCTGGTCTGTCCACAGTTGAAAGTGGTGCATTGCAGTTCATAGTTGACTTCTAAAGGCCACTTCAACTGTGCAAAGCATGCGATAGTTCAACTTCTAAGTAGTACTTGGATGTGTGACACACAATCGTAGTCACAGCATCTTTGTAAAGCAGGTACATAAAGGTATTCGTGTTCCCTTTTTGAAAATGGGCAAGTGGAAGCATGGAACAATTTACAGATGTGCCCAGAATTAGTGAATGAGCAGCTGAGGGGGGACAGCATGACAGTGCCTTGACTGCCCTGGTATAACCCTGCCATCTGCTGAACTACCTTCTTTGCTGACCAGCTATGAACCAACATATTGTGTGTGTGTGTGTGTGTGTGTGTGTGTGTGTAGGTGTCTGTGTGCTGATGTGACAGAGAGAAGAGAGAGACAGAAAGGGAAAGAGTGTCAGAGAGCACGTGCAGGTGTTCAGGGTAGACAAACTCAACACTGAATTTCTCTGTATCCTGGAGCCACTTAACTCTTAACTCTTTATCCTGAAGTCAGACTTAATCATTCTTGGAATTTTTGCACATGATTGGAGTGTAGTTGTGAATTCAGTATTTACACAACATTTTCTTCCTCTCTCCCTTCACCTGGAGGGGAGAAAGGACTTTCTCTAGAGTCATAATAGAGACACGCTGCCCTTATCTTTCATGCTGAAAGGCATTCCTGCTGCCTTCTCAGGACTGTGGGTCGATGAAGGGAGGGACGATGTGGGTGTCAGACTGGCCACTGACAAGGCTTTTCTCCTTCCCTGCCTTCCCGCTTTCTCACCTGGCTGTCCACATGGTAGGTGCTCAATCAATATTTATTGATTTGGCGCTGTAAGGAAGCCAGGCTGTTATACCCTAGTTAATGAACAAGGGAAGTCGATGAGAGGTGAGGCTGACGGAGCCCCAGGCAGACTCTGCGCTCCTCAGGCGTTTTTCTAGAGTCTGGCTCTGAGCAGAACCAGAGAGGAAATAAACAGCAGCACAGATCACAGCAAGAGTGGGACGCCTGGACCCTGGTCCTGCCACTAAGACACCTCACCTCTTAGGGGAGTGGCAGTCTCTGTGTCCTTGACTGTAACGTGAGGGCGTGACCCCTAAAGGCCTGCAGGGTTTCTTTCTGCCCTCATTTTTTTCTCATTCTGTGGAATACTTCATTCCTTTGCTCACTTGCTTTCATACTCATGTCCTGAGTAAATCTGCATTTATAGAGGAACTACCAAATGCCAGGCACCAAGGAGACCAGGTGGGGCGTGGGGAGGGATGCAGAGATCAACGGTGAGACACTCTGGCCCTTGAGCCTATCCTGCTAGATGGAGGGAGAGAATGGGAGACAGATATCTGCGTGGGTAACAACACAGGGCACGATTAGATCACTGGCTGCTGAGGGCAATAGTGCTTGTCTTAGAAACCTGGGGAACTGAGGCAATGCCAAGGGGAAGCTGGGAGTAGGGGGTTCTTGAATGAGTGGGTGGGCTCAGTGGGATTCTCTAAGCACTTAACTGTACTTGAGTAGGTCATAGATCAGCTCTCACCACCCCCTGGAGACGGGGGATGAATGCATGTGGTGACTGCATGTCTGGGTATTTGGGGTTGAGTGAAGAATCCACATGGCAGTATTTGTAATCTAGGCTGCGTCCATTCAATAGGCTGCCAGTGTTCTGTGAGACCAGTTGCTCCTAAGATCTGTTGTCCCTCAGAGATCAATAGGATTCAGGGGGGCCTTGGAAGGAGGTCCATAAGTCTCCCAGGGCCATGCTGCAGGTAGACACAGCTTGACCAGCACATGGGTAGATATGGGCCATCCCCTGGGCTTGGGTCAGTCGCATTTCTAGTGATTACAGAGCCCACAGGTCAAACCAGCCCATGCAAATGTCCAGTAGAGCCTGGAAACAAAACCACAAGCTCCCCCCCCTCCAAAAAAAAGGGAGGGGAGAGGAAAAGAAAAGAAAATTAAAGAAACCCTGAGTCATACACTCTTGTGCAGCCTGAGCCATCTTGCTGCCACACGCAAGACCAGCATCTGCCCTTGGCTGTGGGATGATGGCACTCCAGTGATACACTCACTTCACCTCTCTTCCCACTGGACCAGAGAGTGGGAAATCCCATCTGGATCCCTTTACACGCCACCAAAAAGAGGGGCAGTGAGGGTGCACTTCAAATCCTAACATGGGAGTGAGAATAACAACACAGCTAAATTGATTGCTCACTGTGTGCCAGGCAGTGTGCTAAGGGCTTTATACACAATCTTATTCCATTCTTCAATCCTACAAGGTAGGTCTATTGTTGTCCCTGTTTTTATTGATTAGGAAACTGAGACATGGAGAAAGCAAACAGCATAGTAATTAAGATCTAGAGTGTGTAACTCCTAAGGATACATGTTTGTTTGTTTAGAGACGAGATCTCATTCTGTTGTCCAGTACAGTCTCAAACTCCAAGCCTCAAGTATTCCTCCTGCTTTGGCCTCCCAAAGTGCTATGATTACAGGCATAAGCCATTGTAGCCAGCCAAGACACATTCTTAACCATTTACCCAATAATGCACCTCTAAGGGCTGTTATCATAAGTGAAAATTATGCAACAGAACACACACATTGGGACATCTTTCTCTTTCTATGAGTTGAGTTTTAATCTGAATGTTTGTGTTTTCTGTCGGATGTATGTTTTTAATGTTATAGGCCACTGCAAATGCTTGATGGAGGGAGACACATTATAAAGCACAGTTTATTTAAGAAAAAAAGAAAACAGTAACAGAACACACACAGAGATCTTGAAAATTGGCTCCAACCTCTGCTTATAACTGCTTTGGGCTGGGGGCTGGTGGAATTGTCTTCATGGCTGCCAGACCGAAGGTCGTTTGAACTTGGCTGTTATGAGAGCCAATAGAGTGAACTTGGAGAGAAAGATAAACATGCAACAACTGTTCAAAGCTTCGGTGTTGTGATTGCTAATTGAGAAAGGCTCTAAATGATACCTGCCAGGGGGGAAGAATTTTACTCCTGGGGATTAGTGGCTTAGGCTAACTCTGGGACTGTGTTCCTTCAGACTCTCCCTTAAAGAAAATTATAATCGATTTCAGAGTCCTAGTCAAAGAAAAACAGATAAACTTCAGAGTAGCCCAGGGCAGCAAGAGCACCTTTAATTCAGAACCTCTTCAGATGGACTCTTTACACACACACACACACACACACGTGCACTCTCAGACATGTACACACATACACACACCCTCTGGAACACACTTGCACCCAGATATATCCATGTGCAGAAGCATACACCAGCTCACATAACATCACACATTCACAAGCACACATACTCTCTCTCACACACACACCTTCCTGCTGTCTCTCCCCTGCACACACATGCTTTTGGCAAGACTGCGGCAGCTGTACTGACCTGCCCGTGTCTCCTTCTGGGCCCAGCCCTGGTTGGGGTTTTCCCAAACCTGGGCTCATGTTGGCGGCCATGCTGTCTTCGCCTTTCCCTCAGAGCCTGGTCACACTGTCCGCACTTCCAGTGGGAAGTGTGAATGTGCTGAGTGGGCAGGCTGGGGTGAGGGTGGGGATCCTTAGCTGGCCTTCTTGGGGGTTCCCTGGTGTCTTGTCCCCTCTGGCTTCTCCTCTTCCTGCGACAGCTTGGTAAGGTGGACAGGACACTGGGGCAAACCATATTTGTGGGACCTTGTGTGAGCTGCAGCTTAAACTTCTCCGAGCCTCTATTTCCTCAGCTATAAAGTGGAGTTAATATATTATGGAGTTGGAGGAAGTACCAATCCCATGCTTGACAGGAATGCACTAATGCAATGAGGGTTATTATCTGTGATTCTTCTGGCTGATAAGTTGTACAATGTCTCTGCTATTCCCTCCCAACTCACGCTGGCAAACTTTTCTGCCAAATGAGTCAGCTTTGTACCAATGCGGTTCTAAGAAAGCTTTTTTAAAAAGAAGCGCCAATGTGCTATGCTGATTACCATCAAAAGAAAAGAAGCACCTTCATGCTATTTGTTTTTTTAATTTCAGATTCTTAGGGGATACACACGTTTCGTTTACACACTTTGTTTTTGTGCAGATTGAGTGCAAGTTGTAAATGTGCCCTTCATTCACAGAGTGTGCACTGTGCCAAATAGGTGTGAATTTATATACTCCCTCCTCTGCCCTCCCCCAGCTTGATTCTCACTGAGATTTACTTCCATAGAGCCACTTAAGTATTAATTTGGCGTGGAGTGAGTACGTGTGTTTGTTTCTCTATTCTTGTGATGTTTTATTTAGAAGAATGGTTTCCAGTTCCCATCAGATTGTCTAAAAAGGTACTAGCTCACCCTTTTTTTTTAAAGGCTGAGTAGTACTCCGTAGTATGCATAGGCCAAATGTTATGAATCCATTCATATGTGGTGAGCACTTGGGGTGTTTCCACCTCTTTGTAATTGTGAATTGTGCTGGTGTAAACATGTTAGCGCAGGTGTCTTTTTTATAAAATGACCTTTATTTCTTTGGGTATATACCTGGCAGTGGGATTGCTCTAATCTCTACTTTAAGTTCTTTATGGTATCTTCATACAATTTTCCATAGAGATTGCACTAGTTTGCAGTCCCATCAAAAATGCATAAGAGTTCTATGCTTTTTGTTTTAAATAAATGAATATATAAAGAGAATTCCCTTAAAAGAATCTTCAGTTTTATATGTAAGAAGTTCAGGAGTGAGTTTCTATCATGAGTGACATAGGTGCTGTCTCCATGAGCAGCTCTGCTTCTAGAAGCAGTGCCTCTTCCCTGCGTCTGCTCACTTCTTCCTGAAAGTGTTCACTGGTGCTTAAGGAAGACAGTACAGAGAGGGAATCCATGAAAGATACAATACGTTTTACAATTTTGCTGAACACGATCCCACTGAACATCTTCCCAGTAGTAAGGATCATCGTAAATACCAAACTGAACACCACTTTGTCCCAAGCACTATTGGCATCTAGCACACTTTGCCTTTCTTCTCCTTTATAACACTTAGCACACATGTCATGACATCATTGTTGTTGTCATAATCTATTTCATGCTTCTGTCTCTTGCTAGAAGACAGCCTTCATGAGGGCCTGGGCCTGGTCTCTCCTGCTTACCATCGTATATCCCATATATCTAGCTTAGAACCCGGCACACAGCAATGCTTAGTAAATGCTCATTGAATGACTGAATGAGCTACTGTCCTTGCAGCAAAGTAGGCACTGTGCTCTCCATTTTACAGATAAGGAAACAAATGTTTAAAGTGAAATAGTTTTCTAAGGAAACACTGCTTTATGGTGCTGGGAACTAAACTTCAGTTTGTTGACTCCAAACACATTTGCTGTCTTGGCTACTAAAGTGACTAGTCTGGTGACAGCCTGGACTGGGTAGCCTTGTTTTGGTTGTGTAAGCTCTGAAGGGCACTTGCTTAATAAACATTCTTCTGGGTTTAGCTCCCATGGCTAGTCCTTAGTCATCCCTATGGACTGTTTCTTTATCAACATCTCCCCTTGTACTTTCTCCTGTCTGACTTTGTATGGCCTTTGCACAGTCAGTCCTTTTCTTTTTTGCCTGAGCAGAGGGTCCTTCTTAAAGCAATCCCCATCTAGTCCTCTGGGTCCTTTAGCTCTGGTCCCCTCCTCTGTCCCAGGGATCCTAGCCATGAAGCTTGGGATCAGTATCACCAAGACTGTTCCAAGTAATTAACAGTCATGCTGGTTGCCCTGATCAGAGCCAACCATAACCTTCTTATTGCCAAATCCCACAGACATTCCAGAGTTCTCGCCTCACACCTCTCACCTGCATTGCTGCTGTTGACTACCCCCACTGGCAAGCACTCCTGTGTCCCACTCCTACCCTGTCTCCTTGGCAACCTCTATCTTCTTGTTATAGTTGTCACTGTTGTTTAGCAGGCCCCGGGCCAGGTTTGAACCTGCCGGACCCAGTGTATGTGGCCGGTGACCTAACCACTGAGCGACAGGCACTGAGCCAATCTTTCAGATTTCATATGTGATCATTTCCTTCGGTATCGCCTCTGTGATAAAGTCTATAGACTTCTTAACTCGGCCCGCAAGACCCTTTCTTAGCTGGCCTCACCTTCCTTTGAAGTTCCGTTCTGTACCCAGCTTCTTTATTACGTTAGGAGCACAGTAAAATCTCCCTGACTTTTCTGGAATGTTCCTGCTGGATGACAGTACTGTCCTTCTGCCCCACCTCCACTATATATACCTCAGGCTTTGGTTCCAATTTCAGTTCCTCCAGCAAGCTCTCTCTGTCCCCTCACTGGGGCCTGACCTGAGCCCTTCCCTGGAGGCTAGAAGTTCCAGCAGGGCATCATCTTCCTCCCCAGTGTCACCAAGCCCCTTAGTCCCAGGTGTGACAGACGGCGCTGCTATGAGCCACTGAGCAGGTCGTTCACTCAAAGACTCTAGTGTGTTCCTTTTGCGTGGTCTACACTGCCCACGTGACCGTAGAATTACGAGGATTATGCAGTGCTGGACCTGAACACACATAGTGGCCAGCAAAAGGTTTTGAATTTATGATCGAATGAATAAATAAATTTCGCTATCTTTGGTGCTCTCTGTTAATAACAAAATTAATGTTTGGCTAAAGGAAAATAATCTGATTTCAGTAGTCTCTTTTCAAATGCCAAAGAATGCCACATTTGCAACTAGTAAAAAATGTGCTAAAGCTTAAAGCAATGGCTGTAAAGCCTTGGTGAACATTGGAATCACCTGGGAGACTCTGAAACGTACTGATGCCTGGGCCCACAGAGCCCCTAAACAGGGGCTGGGGCATAGCAATGATTTTTTTTTTTTTAATGTCTTCCCAGATGTCTCTAATGCACAGCCGTGGCTGGGAACCTCTGGCCTAAGGAGCATCCAAGCACATCCAAAGTGCCTACGAAATCCATCTGGCAATCATTAACCACACTCTCACACACTCCGTTCAGGAGCCACAGGGCTGAGCACCCAAGATGAAAGCCTTTGGGGATTACTTGTATTTCTTCTCTGCCTTTTGGAACCCAGGTACTTTATCCCATTCAGCCATTCACAGCACGGTGGCTTCACTGGCCCCTGCAAGGCCCCTCTCTGGTGTTCTACATTTATTCTCTTTGATCTGCATTCTCCTCCACAGATAAGCATTGTAATACATTCGGTGTGTGTACGGTGTGCATTTGTGTTTATATGCTTTCTTGTACAAATGGATTTTGCGCTTTTTGTGCCTGTGTTTTGACTTCATATAAATATATTGTGTTCAAGACCCATTCTGATGGCTAATGTTCCATTCCATCCATGTTGCATCCGTTGAGGGGACATCCAGCTGGTTGCCTCTAACTGCTGCAAAGTGTTCCAGCCATTCTCCCACCACACTTTCCACGGGTGCCCCAGTGGCACCCCCACACTGCTCCCAGTGTCAGCACCACAGCATTGCAATCATCATCCTTGCTTCTGTCCCCTGGGGGACCTGTGTGAACATTTGTCAGGGATGCATACCCTCTCTCTGGTCTATGAGATATGTATTTGAGGTCTCATTATTTATATGTTTTGTGTAATAGATACTTTTACAAAAATACAGGCAAAAAATATCCAAGCGTTTAGCTGGGAGTTATGGCGGGTGCCTGTAGTCCCAGCTACTTGGGAGGCTGAGGCAAGGGAATTGCTTAAGCCCAAGCGTTTGAGGTTTCTGTGAGCCATGATCCCACAACACTCTACCCAGGACCCAGGACGACAGCTCTGTCTCAAAAAAAAAAAAAAAAATCCAAGTGCTTTGTGTAATGTGTTGATTGTAATACTGGACCCAAACAGCATGTGTGAGTGACTCTAAAAAAAAAATCAAACACATTCCTAATGCCACAAAAGGAGGTGGGAATTGTGGGATCTCGGTTTTATTTAATCCTGATACCCTTTCAAGCTAGATTTTAATAGAAGGAGTAGTCTCCGATAGGGACCACTGGCTCACCTCAAATGAAAT
>CAUYQV010046319.1:0-13401 GCA_963574575.1 Galagoides demidoff
TCTGTCTCCTTGTTGTTGGCAAGCTGACCAAAGGGATTTCATAGGGCTCCAGGATACCCTCTCCTTTCCTCTCCACTCCTCACCATCGCTGCCTTACCATGACCTGCAGCTGTTCCCACCAGCCAGAAAATAATGCTTGGACCACTGCCACAGAAAGCCATTTCATGTTACCATAAATATTCACTGCAGATATTCAGCTTTATGGGGGGAAAGAGGCATATTTCAGTTGGAGAGAGATGTTTCTCATTCAGCTCTTCACATTCCCTTCCGTGGTCTTAACTGATTTTTTAAGGCCTTAAGCAGAGTCTTGTGGATTTAGCCATCCCTGCCGGATTTCTGATAACATTTAATTCTTAATGTCATACCTGAATGGTTAAGAACTTTAAATTTCCAAAGCTTAGGCAGCCACATATTTCCCACACCACTAATAATCTGTATGCATAGAAGAGAGGTGGTGTATACTTTTTGATCCCAAATACAGTAGCTAAAGAGTATTTTTAAGCCAGTTGTAGACATGTACTTAGAACTCTACCTCAAAAAACAAAAAGCTATAATTCTCCTCAGCTAATATGAGCATAACAACACACTGACATAGTTTTCAAAGCATAATAATGTTTTGGACCTACAAGGGTCAACTAATTTCTTGGAAACCTTAGCAAGTATTAAGTTCTCCAAGATCCATCAAAAGTACACTATCAGAAGGAAAAAAGCAGTGTGATTAACAGAAGTCTTCTCCCAGCCTTCCAGGTCAGATTTGTATTGACTCAGGCAGGTTCTTTTCTGTAACAGGTACATAATACCTGGCTTGGCCTCTGACTCGGTTGTCATGAGGATCACATGAAAATAGCATAAATGTGAACATCATAAAAAACCAAACTATGTTGAGTTATTATTATGAGCTAAGCAGCTTTACCTACATTTCAATAACTCACATGGTAGGTACTATTATTATCCCCATTTATACAAGATCAACCTGAGGTGTGGCTAGGTTAAGTAACATGCTCAGGGTCTCTCAGGTCAGAAGAGACAGTGTCAGAATTTAGACCTAGCCTTTGACCATCGGACTGGTGCTCTTAATCACTAAGCCCCACTGCTGAAATAATGCAATTGGTTCAATTACCACTAAAAGTGGAGTAGTAGCATAGTGCAGCTTGGCACCTCAGCGTGGG
Source organism: Galagoides demidoff (assembly GCA_963574575.1). Lineage (NCBI taxonomy): Eukaryota > Metazoa > Chordata > Mammalia > Primates > Galagidae > Galagoides > Galagoides demidoff. Next base: position 1,170 of record CAUYQV010046319.1, read on the forward strand.
GTTCCAGAGCAGGATTTGAATTTCAGCTACTAGCCTTAGGCTTGTTAAGGTTTAACATCCCTAAATCTCAGCTATTCCATCACAAAAAAGAGAATTCAGTTCAGAATTGGGTTATTGTTAACTGGGAAGGAGATAATACTTGTAACACACAGGATACTATATACGTATGTATGTATATTTAGCACCTAGTAGGTATTCCATAATTATTAATACAGCTACTGAGAAATACCTTTATTCTAGGTAAGCCGTCAGATTTTTAACACTTTTTAAGCTGATTCTTTACTATAGCTTTAAAAGTTTTGCTGCTAAAGGTAATTTGAAGAAATAATGACCCTTAGTTTTAAACCGCAAATTTGCCAAAAATCACATGAATTTCACTCCAAATTTATATGGCAAGTTGGACAAACTGCTCCTTCCCGTCCTGCTTATCAAAAGAAATATGATCACTGAACTCACCCAATACAAAGCTTGACTGCCAGAATTAGAGTGTAGAAACATCCTTTCGGTTGCCTTCCTACTTTATAAGTCATCTTACAATTCCTTACGTGCCTTTTTAATGTATAAGCCACATCTCCTTCCACCCAACTCTGTCCTGCCCCAGACAGACCCAGCTCACCGAGTGCTGGCCCGGCGCCCCCTGCTTGAACGTGGTGGACATTGAGATGGGAGGCACCACAGCCCGGGAGGTCCATTGCTCCGGATCCTGGCCCGCATGGATGGCCTGGGTGGCGAAACGCTGGAAGCTAGGCAGGAAACCATCAAAGGAGGCATCTTTTTTCTGCATGCTGACGGTGGAAAAGAAACCGGAAAACAGCGAAGATAGATTTAGGAAACCGGCGGCTGGAGAGAGGCAGAGGGATCTGGCGAAAGGGAGCAGAGTCACGAGGGAAGAGGCGACAGCGAGCTCACCAAGCCGGTCACGCCGACTCCCGGGCTGAGACTTTATTCACCGGCGGGAGGAGGAGATCGCCGTGGGGCGGGGCCAGCGCGGGCCAATGAACGGCGACCCGACGCGGCCCCCGCTGCTCATTGGCTGGCAGCAGAGGCGTTGCCTGGTGCGTCCCCGCCGCCTTTTCCCGGACACTCAGTGCATGAAGCTGATCAGTGGATGAAGCGGAGGCTGCTGGGTCCGCCCGAGTGAGTCCCTGCGGGCGGAATTCCTGAGCGCCGGCCGGGGGCAGCGTCCAGGCTGACCGCTGTGAGGCTTGTATAAACTCAGGGTGAGGTTCGCCCGAGTCTGGAGAAAGACTGGCTTAGTGTTAAAAGTGAACAAAGGTGAACAGGCCACACAAACAGCCCCTCTTCCCGCGGGCCATGCCCCTGACCCTACCCTTTGTCCTGAGGGCGGTGCTGACAGATTCCAACCACAGCGTGGTTGGATATTGCTTAAGAAAACAGTGGTCCCAAAGCCCAGTTTTCGGCTTGGATTCTCATTGTTCTCAAATAACACTGAACACTGTGATGACCTAATACTTAACAATGATCGAAACAGAAGTGAAAATCATATTTTCCTCAAGAAAAATGCAGTGACGATGTCTAATTAGAACTCTGGCAGCCTCATAAGAGTTGTTCAATTTTTTTTTCTTATAAAAGCATTTATTTAATAAATCAATGTATTTAAGTTTTGTAACATGATAGTCCTAAGCTATATCAAGGGAGCAAAAGTAAAGATTCCTGGTATTTTTATATAAACGCTATGAATGTCAATACACTTGCATTCCACCGGAAATTATCTTCAGGTCCGTGAAGATTCTTTGACAGCTGTTGAGACCTTTCAAACAGCAATGATGTGTACTGAGCGAGTAGACAATGAAAGCCAGTAATTGAGCTGCACTCCAAAACCAACTATACTGAAGAGAAGGGGGTGGGCTGGGATGTGGCCAGCTTGGGAACAAAAACAGCCATCTTTTAAACTTAGTCATCTAACAAAAATGCAGTATATGTTAAAATTACCGAATATCTTACAGAATGTTATATGGAGACACACAGATTAGATCCCTGAAGCAGAGAATGTGTTTCTACCTGTTGGAGATGGATCTACAGTCCTGTGGCCATCTGCCGCATTGAATCTCCTCTGAGCTATCTGATCTTTAGCCTTTTCAAACATCACTATCTTCTAAGTACAGGGAGAAACTTCCTGAGTAGAGAAAGACAGTGTAGCTTGGAAAAACTTCCTGGAGCCTCAGCTGCTTACACAAAATGTTTTCATTGTCACACAATTAGCAGCAACGTCCTTATAGGAAAAAGCAGCAGCCCCGTGTCACAATTTACCCCTCACCAGCACCTATGCCCCTATTCTCACAAGGATCACTCCCTTCAGAACAAACAACAAAAATCTCCTTGTCTCCTGAACAATACAGATTTGACCTACTTACATACACTGTTGTGACTATTTTCTAATACTAAGAACTTTAGGAATATTTCTGTTCCTGCAGAATATCAGTTAAATATCTAAAAATGTATTAAACCAATGAGAAAAAGAAGAATAAAGAGTAAACAGCTCTTAAAAATGTATAGTCTGAAAGCAAGATGTGAACAGAAGGAAGAAGGCAATTGGCTTTTCAAAGTAGCTCCAGGGACACTTAACCCAGGAAGCACTATAGTCTGGTGTCTAAGGGCCTTGGAGCTTCTAGCAGCCTACCAAAATTTTTATGGGCTGGGGGCATGGATGGACTTCAAAACACTGATGGATATTATCAATACATATTTAATTAATATTTTTCTGTTAAAAATATAACATGTTGTCACCTGCCACTTACCTCAATAGCTATGTATACATATACATGGGTGTAGTTTTATGTGATTAAATGTGGCACTTACGGACCAGGAGGGTCTAAAACAGTTCCATTAGTTTTACCTCCCGATGTTAGCTGACAAACGGTGAATTGCAAATATGGACGCTTTATTTAGTGTTACTATAATGAAGAATTCTTTAAAAGATGGCACCAATACAAATGTTCTAAATCAGGCCTTTTTTACTCCCATAAATTAAGAAAATATTATTGGATGGCAGGTTAGTATTATCTATCAAGTATTTAAAATACACTTTCTACGACTCAGAAATTTCACTTGTAGAAAATTTTATTCATAGGAATTTATCCTTTAGATGTATTCTTACACGTGTACAAAGATGAGCAAGGATGTTCTTCATACCTACTTTGCTATTTTTATTTGCATAAGAATGGAAATAGCTTAATTATTCATCCTGAAAAGATGAGTTTGATTGTGATTGACAAATTGTGGCCAGGAAGCAGGAGGATATTGAGATGCACTGCTATGCCCTGATCTCTAATTTCTAAGACAGGAAAGCAAAGCAATGTATACATTCCTTTTCAAAAAAGTATATTGCATTGTTTTTAAATAGGTTTTTATGTTTTAATATGTGTAACTCCTTTGGGTATAAGAAACCATGGATCTGCAGTGGGAACCAACCTCTCTCCCTCCCTCCCTTCCTTTCTTCCTTTCTTTTTTCCAAGACAGGGTATCACTGGGGTTTGAACTGGAGTGCAATCCTAGATTACTGCAGCCTCTAACTCCTGAGCACCAAGGATCCTCCCAGCCCAGCCTCCCAAGTCACTGAGACCACAGGCTTAGGCCATCACACCTAGCTTGGAAAGATGACTTTCTTTATATTTTATTTGCTTCATGTTTTATACCATGAGTATATATTTCTTTTTCAACAATAACAACACTACCAAAATACTTAATTTAAAACTTTCAGTTAAGCAAGTTATCTAGAAAAAAAAAAGCTTTTTAAATGAATACATGATAGACACTTTAAGCCAGTAAATGCTATATAGTTTAGGGTATATGCTAATTTTCTTCTTTTTTTTTTTGCCCAGACTAGAGTCCAGAGTGCCATGGCATCATTAACTCCCAGCAACCTCAAACTCCTGGACTCAAGTGATCTTTCTGCCTCAACCCTCCAAGTAGTTGGGACTATAGGTGCCCACCAAGACACTCAACTAATTTTTTTATTTTTAGTAGAAACAGGGTCTACCTCTTGCTCAGGTTGGTCTCGAACTCCTGAGCTCAAGCAAACCACCAGCCTTGGCTTCCCAGAGTGCTAAGTTTATAGGTATGAGCCTCTACCCCCTGCCCCAGCTATGCTAATTTTTCTTGTAAGTTAGCTTGCATGAAACAGGGCGACATTATCCTTACACTTACAGAAAAAAAATATTAGTTCCTCTTGGGAATGAGATTCAATCTGGATGGATATTTTAGAGAAAATGGGAGATATCTCTTTTTTGAATTTCTTTACTATTTAATACTTTTATAAAACACGGGTGCATTATTTTATAATGAATACTTGTTAAACACTATGAAAAATAGCACTGTACTTCCTGCATATGTGCGCAATGACCTCTACTGCTCTCACTAAACACAGGCCATGGAGAAAGGTTCTGTGACTGAATAGTATAAAGGGCACTGTGAGGACTTGGGAGGGATGTTCATGTAACATTGCTATTGTCAAGCAGATTATAGGCAATGATTAGATCTATTTTGCATTACCTCAAAGGAAAAAAAGAACTGCTCTCCCTTTGCCTTTTGCCAGTGAAATTTAGTTAATTAGGAAGGAAATTTAGGGAGCAAGGGGAAGAAGAAGACATTATAACACAAGTTCTTAATTTGAGAGTTGTGTAGATGACTACAAAGGACCACCGCCCACTGGATGGCACTTATGACACCTACACTCACTTGCCAGTGTAAACAAGTTTTTTTAATGAAACTGACTCTCATTTTGATATAACATATTAATAATTGAAAATGATATCACTTGGGAATAAAAACATCTAAATACTACTGCTGGAACTACTAAATTTGATATTTGAGAGACATTGAAGCAAATTTCTAGCACAATTGCTTTATTTCAGTTACCTATACAAAGAGATAAGTGACATACTCATACTAACGTAGATAGTGAATATCTAGCTTGAAAATTGAACGCACTTGGTTGTTCTCAAAAATAGGTTCTTACAAGCTCATGTGAGAGAACGGGTACAAGGTGTACAGACCAAGTGGGAAGCAGTTAGGTCAGAGTGTTACTTTTGCTATTTTTGTACCAAATATACAGATATTTTCATTATCTTTGGAGGCAGAGGCTCTGCAGAGGTTCATGTGGTTCTGTGGAGAAAGTGAGCACCATCTTTTGTATGGCTCATGAACTGGTACAGATAGAAGCTGAAAAGTGATAAACAGTTTGATCTATCCAGACATGCAGAAGTCTTGTTCAGCTAGTAATCCAGCAATTAAAATTATCTTGACTTGTCTTACTGGCAAGTTTCCATCATAGAGAAACCATTCCCAGGGGAGTGATTCTCCACTTCGCAGACCTGTTCTGCTGCAGGGCAGTTAACCTCTCTGGTGGCCGGTGGCCCAACCCCACATATTTCTAAACATAGGAAGGTCTAACCCAGTTGATATCGGTGACAGATGGAAATAAGGGGACTTCTCTGACTTTCATCTTACACACACAAAAAAAGACTATATATTGGTAAAAGAAACACAGACAAATTTAGGAGAAGACAACTTCCTTATATTGAAGGTTGTCATTTCTAAGAAAATGAGACACATTCATGATAGACCAAATTATTCCAAACTGTGTTCCTTGCCAGACCTCTACACAACAAACACCACATGGCCAGGACTGTTTGAGAAACACCACAACCCTCACACATTGGAGATACTGCACATTCTTGCTCAATAGTGGTATTTACTTTCAATACCTGTTTGTTTTGAAATTAGCTTTAAGTAAAATGAAGTCAATGTACACTCCTACCTGGAATTTGGACCTTTATTCCACTACTTTAATGATTTAAATTATGTAATTTAGCTTTGTGCATCTGTGTTTGAACTGGCTGTTAGGCCAAACCTACAAAGTTCACAAAAATTTCTGAATCCATTCACTTGTTGATCTTCTTATTACAGAAAAATAATTTTCTACCCCCAATCTGGCAGCCAAATTAGGGTTTGTATAAAACTTGCAGTCCCAGCTATTCCAAGGGCTAAGGAAAGAGGATCTCTTGAGGCCAGGGATTCCAGACTACTGCACACGATGATCGTTCCTGTGAATAGCACTGCACTACAGCCTGGGCAACATAGCAAGACCCCGTCTCTACAAGGAAGGACAAAATCAGTGTATTATGATGCATAAATCCGAGCTATTGAGTCAACTTAAAATTCAACTTCAACCCAAATAGCATTTACAGATTCTGTTGTGCCCTGCAACTACCACCCGTCCCCAACATATTCAGGTACTAAATCCTGTGATTTAATTGGGCACTTAAACTAAAGTAACTTGCATGTCCCTGGTTAGTGAGCTTCAAATAGGATTTTTTTCTTTTGAGACGAGCCAATGTATTTTTGTTCTACCTCCTGATGTTGACCCTGCTGAATCCCAGCAGCAGGCACTCAGGAAGAATCTCCTACTAGCGGGGCCATGTGAGGGCTTGCGTGGTTCTGACCTATATCCACAGCTCACTGTGTTCCTAAATATAGGAAGTGTGGGGCACACTTGATATGATTAACTTGCATTTAATCCAAGTTGGACAATGTACTTTAATGCCTTTCAATATCATGTTGTTTGAACAAATTAGTTATGAGAAGGATGAGCACACATTAGTCCTGGCCCGTCACCTTCAAGAAACACAGGTGTGGCCTTCCCGACTATTAACGCGCCCAACCAGGGTGGCGCATTTGACCTGGCACTGACACATCTCATCACCTAAAGTCCACCGTTAACCTTAGGGTTCACTCGGGGTGCTGTGCTTTCTATGGAGCTGCACAAAGTCCAATGCTATGGAGCCATTACTATGGTGTCCTTCAGCGCTAAGAATTCTCTCTGCTCTGCCTCTTCATTCCCCCCACAGATCATTTTGCTGTTTCCATAGTTTGGCCTTTTGCAGGATGTCATGTAGTTGGAAGGTGATGTATAATTCTCTGTGGACACTGTGCTGCACAGTTTGGTTAAACTAGTTTCGATGTTGCTGTAAAGATAGTTTTTAGACGTGATTAGTATCAATATTAAAATAAATAGAGTTTGAACAAAGGAGGTTAAACCTCTATAATGTGGGAATCTTCATCCAATCACTTGGGCCATGAGGGCAAAGACCAAGGTTTCCCTCAGGGAAAGTAGTTCCGCCTGAGAACTTCCATGCACAATCTCTGCCTGTATCTTCAGCTTGCTGGTCTACCCTGCAAAGTGCAACTCAGGTCAGTCTGCAGCGCCAGCCTGCTCGGTAAATTGTAGACTGGCAGCCCTTACAACTGCTCCACCACTGTTAATGACTCTCTCTCTCTCTCTCGCTCCCCGCACATATACACGTGTGCGTGTTCCGTTAGTCTATGGAACCCTTGACTGACTTACTGCTCTTTAGAGCCCTGACAGACTCAATATCAAAATGAACCATGGCCAAATCATGTATAAAAATTGAACTTCAACCCGCAACCTGCAGCTCGCTACCCAGGAAATCCACATCCTCATTGATAATAAACCACCCAGGTCAGCTGCTATAAATCAGAACTGCAGGAAGTCAGACTGCTACCTCTCCTGACAATCCAGAAACAGCAGGAAATTACTAAGGACTGACAGCTTCCTGAAGTGTGTCCCTGCTTCCTACCTGGGACCAACCAGTGAAAGCCAAACACGCACCCCGGCCAGTTACACAGCGGCCTTGCTTCCCCTGAGCCGACTCCAGTTCCTACAGCCAGGGATGTTGGGAGCCTCCCCTTTCCCGTGGGAGAGCTCTCCCCCATCTGCCTGCCTTGGGCCTGGAGAGTCTCCGGCAAAACCCAGGTGGCGGTGGCTTAGTCCCTGGCTGAGAATAAACAGCCTTCACTCTTCTCATTTGGGCAGGTGGGCTTCATGTTTCCACAGCCCTGAGGTCCTGAGATGGCGAGAAATCAGGTGCGCCAGAGACCACGGTGTGACGGGACCAGCTCAGCACGCTCCCGCCTCTAGAGACAGAATTTCCAGCCCCTCTACACGGAGCTCTGAAAGTAGACAACATGGTATCATCAAGTCTTCCCTCCCACCTGCGCGGTTACTCATCAGGGTCAGTGATCTTCTTCTTTTAACCGAATCAGGTATGACATGGAAAACCTTTAGGACAAAAACAGTTTTATAGACCTCATCCTCACTGGGTTGAGGATGACCCGAATTACAGGGTTGTGTACCTATGAATGGGCTCCCAAGGCTCCCCTTCAGGATAATTGACAAATAATTAAACAAATAACTGGGGAACCAGTTTCTTTCATGCATGTAAAGAATTAAATTAATAATTTGGGAGGTTTTTCCATGCATGTGCTCAGACCTGGTCCTTGGCGCAGCATTCCCACACGAGTGGGTGCTCTCCTTGCTCACGTGGTCCTTGACGCACAGAATCACTTTCATGTTACTATTTCAGTCAATTCTGTAAGTCTGTTTCCCCTGATGATCATCCCCCCAAAAAAAGTCCAGGTGAGCCTTCAGTGAAAAGAAAGGTGATCACTATATAAAAAAATGTAGAAATCAGCATTTGGAAAAAGGCCAGACACGATGGTCCATGGTGACCGCTTTAGGCTTCCGTCACCAGGCTGTGAGGATCATCATGAAGGATAAGGTAACAAAGGGAGCTCTCCAATGAAAGCCTCACCTATTACTCAGCACCTTAGCGGATTAACTATTGAAACAGAAAGCTTATTACTCATGCAGTTCGGAGATCAAAACAGCACAACGTTCTTCTAGCCGAGACTTGCTGCAACCTTAGGTTATCATTAAACTTCAATTTTTTTTTTGTAATTTCTCTTATCTCCTATCTAACGTTTAGTTTGACCTTGTTTTTTATATTTTGATTGAATTAAAAGAAAAAACATAACAGTTTCTGTAACTTATTATTATAGCAGAGGGGCATTATTATTAGAGTATTACGCTGTATTATCACCACACATGAGCCATTACAGTATTACCACATATGCGTTGTTCATCAGGGATCCAGGCTGCACACAAATCTGGCCTAAAGATACTCTCAGGAACAAGGATCTTCTGTATCCGGGATCACTTGTATTTGTCTTCTCATGTATTGATAATGTCTGACTAGGCACTTAACTGTAAAAAAATTTTTTAAACATACCTTCTTTAGCATCAACATTTTTGCCATTTCAGATAAAAATACAAAATATAATATTTCTCTGTATAAAAGTGGCCTTTAACCTGCCCAAGTAGAATATATAACTAAGCTGCAAACACTATGATTTGGGAATGACAGGTACTTAATTAACTGTCTAAAACTCAACATGAGAGAGAACTCTAAGAACAATGTGAGGAATTAAAAAGACCCAGGAATACAGGTTCATGTCACATAATTTACGAATGTCACAATGGGATGGATTTGATAGTAAGATTTATTTTTAAAATATATTAAGTACAACTTTAAAACAGTGTAATTTCACAGATTTTTCAACTATGTGATCATTGGCAGACGGTAATGAAGAATAAACCATTGCTTTCAATGCTCTTTTCAACAATGTGCAAAAATTACACTTAATTTCAGAACCTTCATTTAATACTTAACTTTCTTCACAAAATACCAAAAATGGATTGCCATTATTCTGCATGATCAAAATAAGGCGTAGACTATGACAAAAAGTACGTGATCCTTTAAAAGCAGCACAAGTCTCAACTCCTTCAGAGGCAAGTGAATGGCAAAATCAACAAAAAGATCTTAAGAGAATTAACCTGTCAAGCAAGACAAGATTTGCAGAAGACTGCTGTTAACAGGGATGGTCTCTGGACAGTCACAGTTGTGAAAGGTAATGAGGTGCCTTGAAATTTCACTTGAAAATTGTGTGAAAGCTCATTAATTGTCCTTTACATTATTCAGAAGATTTCATCTTCTCCGGAGGCAGCTTCTAATCGCCGTTCTGGAATACTATTTAAGACTTCCACTTGGAGGGTGCTGCAATACAGGGCACAGGAAAAAGATGGCATTAACCCTACGGGCAAAACCCTCGCCTCCTCAAGAGTCTTTTCTGCACACTGACACCTTGAACTCTGTACTTGGCTGACTTCCTGTCCTCACAGGCCCGGCCTACAGCAGGAAGAGAAACCCCGCAGAGTTCACAGCGACACCACTCTTCGTAAATGCAGAGATGCCCACCCCCAAGATTAGACACATAGTGAGACTCACTGCTGCCTTCAGAGCTTGGTCTAGATCCTCCAGGAGATCTTTTTCATCCTCTAAGCCCACAGAGAGTCGAATCATTGTGTCAGTAATTCCAAAAGCATCTCTGTCCTTCTTGGGCACTGACGAGTGGGTCATGACAGTCCTGGAGGGAGGCATGAGCACATCTTTGGTCACTAGGTTATGTCACAGGAGAAACATTTCTCCAAATACCAAATTTTTCAGACCCATATAATTTTTCACAGGCAAAAAATGAGAAATTATGAAATTTATCTATTTGAATCAGGATTTTGCATGAAAACCAAGACTTTTCTAACCCTGTTTCTACGTTGGTAAGGGAACCTTAATCCTGACACTGACGGTGCCTGCCCAGCACGCCCAGGCTGGAGGGAAGGTGCAGCCTCCAGTGGGTGGATTTCAGCACCTGCCTGAAGGAGGATTTGGCCAGAAGTGGTGCCCTCTGACCAACCTGCCAGACACCAACTTAGAAGAGGCTTCTGGACCAGAATTAATTTTGTCTGATCACTGGATGGATCTGGAACTGCACCTTTTGAGGCCCAGCAGGGAAAGACACCCAGGAGCACTAGCAGCAGACAAGCCAGCCTGCAACTGCTAAGCACTGAGGACCCTGGCATAGAACCCAGGGCACAGGCATCTTCAAGAGCTTCCCAGAGCACCTGGCAGCCCATCACCTTCATCACCTGAGTGAGGGTGAAGCCCCTAGCATGTGCCAGGCACTGCACTCAGCCCTGGGAAGTCCTTGACACTCGGTGACAATGCAAGAGTGAAAGACCATGACAATTCACAAAGAAAAATGGCACAGAGCACACCGGACAAGTACAGACAAGAAGACTGCCAGGGTTCCAGGAGAGAGAATCCCTGTGGGCTGAGGCACTTTGGAAAAGAGGCTCACAGTGTCACCCTGCAAACTGCAGCTGACACTCTTCCTTTCCCTGCACCCCACCAGGACACTCAGTGCCACGCTGCTTTCTCCTGTCCTACTTCAGTCCCAAGGAAAGATAATCTCAGTCGTGGCTTGAGTAAATAGCTACCTCCTTTTATCACTCTGATGAAGTTTCTGCACAGGAACACGCACACAAATGCTCTGCACAGGCAGAACCAACTCCACCCATCCCCACTGTCCATGGAAAAATCCTCTTCCATGAACCATCCCTGGTGCCAAAAAGGTTGGGGACCACTGTTTCAAGGCCATAAAACTTTAAACAAATTCCTAAATAAATCAGGAGAGGTCTGATTTTAAGAATAGAGTCCAAAGTAATACGCATCACAACGTGGAAAAATAAACCCATTTTATGTGCTTGGTGTGCCCTCTGGTGCATCAAGTCGTACTAGCAGGCGTTTCCTGCAAAGACTAACAAAAAAGCCACCTGGTATACGGATTATTGCAAATCCTTACTTAGGCATCATGTATATTTGAACAGTGTGAGATTGCCTGACTCTCCCCCTAAACAATATACTACAATGAGAAAGCAGAGAATCAGCCTGAACTTGGGTCCTCCGGACATTCCTCAACACGATGCTGCCCAGACAAGTTACTCCGTAAATGTTTATGAAAAGGAAAACACAGACACGACCATGTGCATCTACTACCGTTAAAGTCAGTAGGTGACCAGCGTGACCTGCCCCCGCAATAATCACACTACATGGTCAGCAGCACACAGAGAGGCGAGACACGGCTCAGGGATGCTCGGAGGGACAGGAAATCAACACGTGATCATCAATTTCATTTTACAAATGAAAAATGGAAGCTCCTTGGTTAAGGAACCGGGGGGAAAGGCCTCAACTCCAGATCCAGGCTCCTTGTACGTCCCCTCCCTGTTCTGGATGCAAAGCCAAGGATGAAGCGGCCCCTGTGTGCGTGTGTGACATCTGAATAAACCAGCTAAACTGTCTGTACAATACGTTGTTGAACTGCGTGACCTCAGGCTGCTTCCAGTTTCAGTATCCTCAAGAGCTTTGATAACTGGATGGACTGATCGGGTGAGACAGTAAAAGCCTAGAGACCAAGCTGCAGTTTGGACTCACCTGCAGACACCACGCAGCCAGGAGAG
>CAUYQV010046321.1:0-34695 GCA_963574575.1 Galagoides demidoff
TGGACAGTTTCCTTGGAGCTCACTTCGGGAGACAGACAGAGGGCTGTCGGCCGAGTACAGTGTAAGTAGTGTTCCAGTGATTCCCTCTGGGGTCTTGGGTGGAAGGGGCGTGCCTTTCTTATGGATTTCCAAAGTTGGCAAGACGGGGGCAAGGGGCACACAGACCCTCTGCCTTACCTGTCGGCCACCTCCTACCCCAGCACTGAGTGCAGGCTGCCAGGGGCCAGACAGGGCTGATGTGCATGCTGGCAGCTCCCCCAGCCTGGTCCTGACTTTGTGTGGCACCGTCTATTTGTCCTTCCGTTTGTGTTAAGAGCCACAGTTTCTGATCACTTGAGGTGACTGTAGGTTTTCATAATTGGTTCACACCCAAGTACACCTAGAGGGCTGTGATTAAACACAACAAAGGAATTAATGCCATTTCGCCCTTCAGGGTATTTGATAACCTCCTCTCTTTCCACTTCCCTCCCCCACTTTTCCTTCCTGCTCACCTCCTATTCCAGCCTTTATTAGGAAAGTCCTGAGACACGGTGCTGCGTCCGGGCCGAGCCCCCCACCCCCCTGCCCTGTGGTCTTCAGGACAGGGCTGTTTGAGACAGAGCCTCAAGCTAGTGCCCTGGGTAGAGTGCTGTGGCGTCACAGCTCATAGCAACCCCCAACTTCTGGGCTTATGTGATTCTATTGCCTCAGACTCCTGGGTAGCTGGGCCTACAGGTGCCTGCCACAATACCTGGCTATTTTTTGGTTGTAGTTGTCATTGTTTGGCAGGCCTGGGCTGGCTCTGGTGTGTGTAGCTGGTGCCTTCGCCTTTGAGCTATAGGTGCCAAGCCGTGGACGGGGCTCCTTGAAGGCACACTCATGTACCACCCTGCACTGCTGACTGGGACTCTCTGTGAAGTCCTGGAGACAGACCACCTGGGCTTGACTCCATGGGTTCCCTAGTGGTCATGTGACCTTGGGCACATTACTTTCCTAGGAAGTGAAGGAAGTGACGGCATGGTCTCACAGGGTGGGGGCCTCGTAGCCGGCAGCCCCGACATTGAGCTGAGCTCCTAGAGGAAAGGACCAGATCACACTCACAGTGGGGTCCTTGGGGCCAACATTGGATGGTGCTATTTGGCCCTGCCTGGGCCTCCTAGCAGTGAATCCAGAGATGTGAGATGTGGCACTCCTGAGTCACAGTGCCTTCCTAGTTGAGAGCTGCCCTGTAAGGAATGAAGAAGTGATTTAGGTAGCTCCGAACTCCCTGCAGACATCTGGAGAAGTACCTGAATCCCAGGTAGCCCCACTTGTGCCGTCCCTTGGTTCCCCAGTACCTGGCATAGTGCCCTGTGGGTGCTTTGTAAATAATCATGCTGGGGTAGGTACCTGAGATTCTCACCCTGCAGCCAGGTGGGGTGTTCTGGACTATGACCATGTCCCACCTACTCTTGGTGGCCTTGAGCTTTCTTGAAGGCCTGAGGAGTACAGGGAGTGCCTGGCGTGGGACGCCCCTGGGGAGTGTGGCGTGACCTGGCTCCCTCGTGTGAGTTAAATCACCATCACACTTCCCACCACGTGGCATTGCCCACCATTCAGAAACAATGTGGGCATTTCCCTGAGATGGAAATCTAAGACTGAGACAGGACATTATGTCAGGCTGAGAGGCAGGGCCTGTTTGCAGGGACCCCAGAGTGAACTCGGTTCAGGCCTCGGGCCGCAGGGAGGACACTCTGGTTTCAGCAGTTAAGTATCTTTGTGTCCTTGCTCTTCTCTGCGAGGAGAAGGGGTTGGAAGGACCGATGTGCCCGGTCATCTTAGGTGTCGTGTTCTTTACAAAGACATGAGAAAGAGACATTCCTATTGGTTACAGAATTGCCTGCGGCTTTCAGAGCAGTGACCCTGTGGCCTCCTGGAACACAGTCCTGCTTCCTGGAGTGTCTTTCCTTTGTTGAATTCGCAGCTTTCTCCCTTTCTTCCTTTGTTCCCTCTGTTTCCATCATTTTTATTTTGATATTTAGTTAATGATTTCATGATTTCCTCATTCCACAAAATGATTTGGGACGGCCTCCCCAAGTGTGTGCAGTGCCTCACTTCCTTGCCTTCCTTTGCAGTTTCCCATATGGAAGACCAGCCACACCGTCAAGTGGGAAGGCGTGTGGCGGGAGCTGGGCTGCCTCTCCAGGACGGCGTCGTTTGCAGTTCGAAAAGAAAGTGGACATTCGCTCAAGTCTTCTCTTTCGGTAACAACTTTTCCTGTTTGAGTAAACAGTGTTGTTGATAGGGCCGTGCTGCCCACCGTTGGTGAAACAGTCTTTGCCAACACTGGGGCTGATCAAGAAGTGTCCCGGGTACAGAGGGGCCGACCTGTGGCCCTGGCTGGCTGTGAGCTTATGGGCACTGCCTCGTGCTAATTTTTCCAAATTAACTTCAGTGGTGATGGGAAAAGTGCTTAAGAGCTGAGATTGGCATTTTAGCTTTCAGAAATAATTAGAAAGCTGGCTGCATTGACTTAGGCCGGGAGGTTGAGCCCCGAGAGAGTGAACCCAGGTCGGGGTGCACGCTCCCTCGTCAGGAGTGGGGATTGTACTCAGTTGGGGCTCAGCCAGCGCTCTGTACCTCAGGGTCTTGTTTGTAAGGTAGCTATAAGGGACAGTCATGCTACCTCCCTCCAGGGATTTTCATGGAGGTGAAATGATTTAATGGTTGCAAAGTGCTTGGCACAGGCCGTGCTGCAGGCCAGTGCTTCCTGTTTGTTGCGATGTCGTAGAGCGGTGTGAAGTGAAACTCCCTCCTTCACGTTTCTTTCAGCATGCCATGGTCATCGATTCTCGGAATTCTTCCATCTTGCCCAGAAAAGGCGCTTTGCTGAAAGTGAACCAGGTAGTGTGACCAGCTAGCGTGACCAGGTAGCGTGCTCTTCTCTGTCACCTCTATGGGTGGGCAGGTGAGCTCCACAGCAGGCGCAGAGTCCTGCACCACCTTCTCGCTGGTGATGTTAAGCTTTTCCTTCATTGTGGAAATCATCAAGGATTGTCAGCTCCACTCTCTGGGCTCCTAGCCCTGGAGTTGTTCCTCCTCCCTGTAGCTGACGCTTGTGCTGCCACAGAACCCAGGGTAGGTTGGAGATAAGGTTCTGACATCCTTGATGGTGGCACGTGATAGGCCAGGAGGACAGCTGATTGGTGTGAGTGGCTTTCGTGGTGACCTGTGTGAGAGCGCCTGAAGGCAGAAGGTGTCCCTTGACACCTGCAGGGGCCAGGCCCGTGACAGCAGCCAGTGGCTGACTGGTGCCTGTGGGGGTCCTCACTGCCTTGAAGCAGTGTGCTCCTCTGGTGGTCTGGAAGCTCTTAGTCTGCCTTGCACTTTCCCCCTTTGTTGGTGGCAGGGGCACCAAAACACACATTGTTCCTTTATCCAACATGGACCACAGAACAGCTCAGAAATGGGTGGACTGTGGCAGGACACGGTTAGGGGCAGCAGGGCTGTGACAAACCTCATGGTCCCTCTCCTGAGCAGCCACCCTCACTGTGGCCAGGGGTTGTAGGGCACAAGTCTGGCATGCCTGATCGTCAGTTTTATAGAGGTGACTAGAAATCTAATTTGTATAAAAACTGTCCCAAATTGTGAAAGGATGGCAATTTTTTTTTCCAAGCCCTGATTCAGCCAACAAGCCATACCGTCCATCGTGAGCTCTGTAACAAAATGCCAGTGTCAGTCCCCATGTGACAGGAATGTTTTCCTCCTCGGCAGTTCAGGACACCTGGCAGCTGTCTGCCTCTGTCAGTCCCCATTACTGTCTACAACATAGGGGGGCTTCCAGGAGACAGCCTGCTCCTTTGTCACTGAGTCACCCCTGACCTGCGGACTCTTTCCCGCAGGAACTGGCCGGCTACACCGGAGGGGACGTGAGCTTCCTCAAGGAAGACTTTGAACTTCAGTTGAATAAGCAACTCTTGTTAGACTCGGTGAGTAGCCAGCCAGCAGACTGTCACCTGCCTTGTTATTCTTCCTTTTTGAGAATCTTATCCAAAAATCTTAGACGGAATATCTAAAGTAGAAGCCCAGATAGCAACACTTAGAGTGCTCGATCTTTTATATTTAGCCAGAATTGAAGGCTCTGGGAGGAATGATAATAATTTTTTTAAGAAGTAATCTCTGGGCTTGGCACCTGTGGCTCAATCGACTAAGGCGCCAGCCACGTACACTTACGGTGGCAGGTTTGAATCCCCAACCCGGGCCCGCCAAACAACAATGATGGCTGCAACCAAAAAATGACCGGCCTTTGTGGCGGGCCCCTGTGGTCCCAGCTATTGGGAGGCGGAGGCAGGAGACTCGCTTGAGCCCAGGAGTTAGAGGTTGCTATGAGCTGTGATGCCATGGCACTCTACCCAGGGGGACAGCTTGAGGCTCCGTCTCAAAAAAAAAAAAAGAAACCATCACCACCCCAATGACTCCAAGCAAAGAACTATAGCAGCATGCAATAGCCACAAAAGCACAGATGGATTGGACCCTGGCTTTCCCCTATGTTGTAGGGTCTTAGGAGAGTGGGATGGGAAAGATAGTTGACACTGACTCCTGATGGCGTTCCTGCGGTGAAGGGACATGTCCTGGCAATAGGGGTTGGCTCCACTAGGCAGGATTTTCAGACTGAAGACTCACCAACTTTTTCATCAAAAGTGATATTGCCTTTTTTTTTTTGGTCAAGACAGTATGATATTGGTGGATTCTGGATTCTGACCCCAGTCCATTAATACTAAGATGTGCATTCTTGGGCACATCTCTTAACCACTCTGAACCTCCTTTTTCTTAGCTATGAAGAAATACTTTGTAGACATAGGGCTGTTGTGAAAACTCTAGAAGAAGATATTTAAAAGGTTGTTGACACATGATAAGCTCATGGTGAATATTAGTTTTCTTTCCTGACAAAGCTCATTATCACACGCTCTTGTTTGATCCTCTTAACTTTGTGAAGCAAGTAGGATGGGCATTATTATATCATTTTATGATAAGAGAAACTGAGGCTCATGGAGTGGCTAAAGTGGCAGGTCTAGGAAGTAGATGCAAATGTGTCCATCAGGTCAGGGGTGGGACACATTATTTAAGGTAGCCCAGGTCTGTCTTTTATGATGATGGTTCTTCCTTTACCTTTTTGGAGACAGAATAATCTAGTTCTGAGCTCTGAGAGCTTCTTTTTCTGAGCTCCACCTATTCTCCTGAGTCTATTTTAAAGAAATCAGCTGAACCTATCTTCCCCATCACCCATAGCTTTGTTTGGCAAATGCTGGGGAGAGCCACTGGCAGTTATGGAAACCAAAATCTAGAAGATGTATTTTTTACTTCCACAAAGCTGTTGGTCACAGGTGGGGCTGGCCAGGCTACTGTAAAGGGGAAGAGGCTGATTTAGGGGCAGAGAGGTGTAGGGAAGGCCAGCCCACTGAGAGCTAGACCTCTGGGGGGAAGAGAATACCCTCAGGGGCTCAAACCCATGGTCATCAGCTCACAGTCTGGACAGACATCTGTCCTGTCTGATTTCTATTAGGAAAGGGGAGGGCACAGTCTCCTTCAACTCTGGAGTAACACAATGAATGGGTTTGGGGTAGAGCAGGGGAGTGAGCCCCAGCCCAGAGCTTGTTCTCATTGTCCTCAGTGCAGCAGTATGATGTTATTAGCATGCCTCTGCTCTAAGTCCTGTGCTAGCTCAGACCCTGACATAATCCCTCCTTCTGAGGCAGGGGAGACCTGCGTGGTACAGTCTATTAGGCACCGTGGGTTTAGAGAAAGTGATGGAACACCAAGGGACATGTAGCCCATCAGTGGAAGGGCCTGTCCATCTCCACTTGGGGAGGAGGTGGGAAGATGAACACAGTGGTAGCAGGCCTTAATTATTTGTGTGCAGGAACTGGGAGAACTCCTGCCAAGAGGAACCCTGCTGAGTCATCCAGTTACAGGAGGGTCACAGGGACAGAAATCACATAGGAAACACTGGGGGTGTGGCCGCTCAAGAATGCTGTTCCCTTGTGGCCCACAGAGCAGTGGTGGAGGCAGCGCCTCTCCTGCTGCTCTCCCATACCACCCCTCCCAGCTCCGGGCAGAGTCAGCTAGGCTCATAGTAGGGCAGCAATCCCCTGGGGAACCCCTGACTTGTGAGGGACATTCTGGAGGAAAGCCAAGGGGCTCAGGGATTCCTCTGGTGCTGGTTCCCAGGGAGCATGGCTTTGACTCTGGCACTGGTATAACGCCCCTTGGGAAGGCACCCCCATTCATGACAGCCTCTTAGTGGCAATGAGCAGGGGACTGCTAACTCCTGCTGACTACCAGATTGTCATGGAACCCCTTTCCAAGCTGGACATCTAGTCTCCTGGAATACTTTGAAAGTCATTTCCATTGGATTCGAAGGGAAGGATGGAAGGAAAACTTTGTTCCTAGGCAGTACTCTGGGAAGTGCTGTTAGTGGCTGGCAGGCAAGAGGGGAGCTTACCAGCATTCTTGTTACACAGGGTCCTGGGGCTGGTGCCCCTGGCCTGACCATGCCTTATAGATAAAGGCAAGAGAAGGATTTTTCTGAGCTGTGCCATGTCTGGGCAGCTGTGGAATACCTCCAGCAGGAAGGACACAGAGCAGGGGAGGCTCCTTTGCCAGTGGTGGTTCTGAGCCCTGAGCTGGGGGCTTGAAGCACTGTTTTATTAAATCATCACTGCAGACATAAGAAGGAAAGTGAGGCTTAGAGAGAGTAAGAGAACTTGCCCAAAGTTACACAACTGGCAGTGTGGAATTCTGGGTCCAGTTGTCTTTCTAGAATACCTTGCTGTCTGCTCTAGAGAGTTGCATGTTTTGGGAAAAGTTTCTGGATTCCTGTTCCTTTCTTTCTTACCCGAGACCATGCACTCCAGTCCCTCATCTGAAGCTCAGAGAAGCATAGAAGCTTCTGGCTTGAGTAGGTCATGGGTGAAGAGACTGAGGGGCGATAAGAGGGACAACTGAAGCAGGCCAGCGTAGAACAAGCTGAAGCCTTGGGTTTGGGCTCTGACTCAGCCCACTGCTCTCTGTGGGACCTTAAAGCTGGCCTCACTTTCCTTATCAGTCAACTGGTGGCAGTAACACCTCCTGCCAGGGCTTGAAGATCAGATGAGTTAATGCACATGGATGTGTTATAGGCATCGCATAAACATGAATGAAAGCGCCTACACAGTGCCTTGCATGTAATATGAGGGGGAGAAAATTGGTTGGCACAGACTATATGTTTCTTATTAGTTTGAAAGAGAGCATACACACAAATTCACACTCCTTCTTATACTCACAGCGTGATGACAACCACATTTAAGTGATTAAAAGCTGGCAGGATGTCTTCCCATGACTGCCCTGTGGCTGGGGCATGCGTGTTTCCCACTGGGATCCCTGAGCCCCTGGTGTTTTCTCAGATTCCAGCTCAGCTTCATCCGACCTAAATTGGGGCCTACTATGTGTCAGTGGCTGTTCTCACTTGTGTTTTCCCACCTAATCCAGTGCAGGAGGCTGTCAGGGGCCTGGTGTAGGGTGGGTTGGCCTCTGCCAGGTCCCATCAGCTTCAATCAGGCCTCAGCTTCCTCCCTGCTGGTCGCATTCATCCAGTGGCTATTTACTGACTGCCTTCTATGTGTCAGTGCCTGCGGAGGTACTGAGGGTATGACCCTGGACTAGACAGATGGGCTCCCTGTCAGTAGGGCTCACAGTCCATGAGGGGGGAGACTTTTGAGTTCTGTAGGTAGGTAGGTAGTTAAACCATGATAGCAGCCATGGAGGAGAGAGGTCCAGGAAGCCTTGAGAGCACTGATAAGGAGTGTAACCTCCTGGGGGTCTGGAGAGTGTTGGGGAGCGTCCGGGAGGATGAAGGAAGAGTGCAGTGAGCTAGGTAAGAATAGGGCCATGGCTCTGCTCACCCTGGGCTGGCCTTGCCTGACCTCCTGCTGAATTTTTTCACTCCAACGAGGCCCTTCCTCCAGAGAGAGCTGGCCAAACTGTCCATCCCCAGGGCTTCTTTTCCATCTCAGGTAAGGACAGAACAAGGTGACAGTAAGATAGCTGTACCAGGAGAATGGTACGGGGTTGGGAGCGGTGGCTCATACCTATAATCCGAGCACTCTGGGAGGCTGAGGTGGGTGGATTGCTTGAGCTCAGGAGTTTGAGACCAGCATGAGCAAGAGCGAGAGCCCATTTCTACTAAAAACAGAAAAACTAGCTGGGCACTGTGGCGGGTGCCTGTAGTCCCAGCTACTCGGGAGGCTGAGGCAAGAGGATTCTTGAGCACAAGAGTTTGAGGTTACTGTGTGCTATGACACCATAGCACTCTACCACCCAGGGTGACTGAGTAAGATTCTGTCTCAAAAAAAAAAAAAAAAAAGAATGGTTTTATTCTCATCTGAGCTTTCCTGTCCAGGCTGTGTCACAAAGCACAGTGGGTGCTGTTTCTACACCCCAACCCCTGGCCCACCAGCTAGCACTCCCTGAGGGCACAGCTTTCAGACATTCCTTCCTCATTCTTCTTGCATCCCCAGTCAAGACCCTGATGACATCCTGAAGGCTCCTGGTGATGTCACCTCCATGCTTTACTTGAGTCTGATTTCTGGAGAGCCTTGTGGGCAGCAGCTATGAGGAGGAGAGGAGTGACTCCACCCTTCTTTCTCAGCACCAGCCACAAGGGACCTGTATTTACTAGAAAAAAGCTTTGGCAGATCTGACCTTTTCCTCTATGTGGGAGGGAGTGAACTTGACATTGTCTTCTGAGGACTTGGTGCCATTCCCAAGGCCATGTCTCTACTACTGAAACATTGAGGATAATTTGTGAATATTTTGCACTTTGATGGGGAAAAGAGATGAAGAGGCAACAAGGGGAGGCTCAACAGAGGTGGATGGGCTTAAGTTACTGGGGCTGTCAATCCAAAGTTATGTAGATATAGGAAGGAAAGATAATGGGTCCTTTGCCCAGGTCCAAACATTCCCAGAGTCAGCAAAAGGCGCAGGTGGGGTTAAAGGCCAACTTCTGCTGTTTGCTGGCTATGTGACATTGGGCAATTTCTTAACCTGTGAACCTTAGTTTCTTTCCTTTTGTGAAATGGGAATAACAGTGTCTCCTTGCGGGGCATTGAATGAGAGAATACAGCAAAGAGCCACGTCTAGCCCTGGGCTTGTGTGGGTGAGGTCCTTTCTGGTCACTTCCTTCTCTCTCCCTGCAGTGCTGGACATGGACACAGGCATACCTGTAGAGGCAGGAGGAAGGAGGGCATGGGAGGCAGGAAGGCCATGGGCCATGAGCCTCTCTAGGGAGGACAGCTAGGATGGCTGACTGAGAACTCTCGGCAGGCTGGGACATTGATGGGAGAGCCTAACAAGGCTTCCTGGAAGCAGGAGAAGCAGTGGCCCAGGTGTCTTAGAAAAACCAGACAGCGTAGGTGGCCGCCAGGAGGGCTGTGAAGCAGAGAGTCATTGTAACAGGGAGCAGGAAGGAAGGGAAGGAGGGAAGGCAGGTGAGAGGAAATGAACATTTATGAAGTGTCTACTGTGTGCTTGTCCTTGAGTCAGGTGATTTTACAAGTTTATAAGCATAGAACTAGAAAGGATGTGAGAAACCTTCCGTCTATCCCAATTCCTGTATTTTATATACAGGAAAAACTGAAGCTCAGAGAAGGACAGTAACTTGCTTAAGGTCACACAGGAAATCAGTGACAGAGCTGGGTTAGAAATTGCCCAGACCAGGGTAGTTGGAATGGAGCAGAAAGAGTAGGTGTGACCCCAGACCACAGACACACTTGTTTACCTTACTTACCTTTTGAGTCTTGGTTCCCTTATCTGGGATAGTTATTCTCAACTCAAGTAGCCATGACAATGAAATGAGATAGCCTTTGTAAGGTGTCTGGCAGGGTGTTGGGGCTCAGGCAGCTAAGGCCCTTTCTCTTTCCAGCCTTGCCGTCTCCCCACTTAGCTCATGGCTCTTGCCATACCCACAAGACCCACCAAATAACCGTGTGTTTGTCCTACCTCGTGCCCCACAATACTCAATGAACAGGAGGCCTGGGGACTCGTTTTTTTCCATTCAGTTATTCTTCAAGTATTTATTGGGTACCTCGAATCTGTGCCAAACATTATCCTGGTGCTGGGAATAGAAAGGTGAACAAAATCAAGCCATCTCTGTTCTGATGGGGCTCATAGTCAGACAGAGAATAGTTGCATTAAATTTTAGAAATTACACAAATAAATATGAGAATATGAGTATAATAAGAGCTTTGGGGCAAAGATCACGAACCTGTGGGTGCATTTAACAGGAAGATTTTATTTGGAGAGAGCAGGGCAGCGTCTCTCTGAGGGAGTGATGTTTAAGCTGAGACCTGAGATAGGCTGTCACTGAGTAAAGATGGAAGGGACACATGTCCTAAGCAGGGGGAACAGTAAGTTTGAAGGCCCAGGTCAGGGAGAAACGGTGGTGTCTGCAAGGGCTGATGGATAGTTTGGGGCTCAGGGCAGAGTGTGAATCCCACAGCTACACCTTGGAAGAGCTTGCAAAAGAACCCAAGGAGTCTGACTGTGAACCAGCTTGCACTTGAGGGGAGAGTGGGACAGCCCGGTTTGAGATTCTGAAATGGAGGCCAGGCTAAAGTTTGGCCATAGGCCTGGACAGAGAAACAGGTGTCTCTAAGCCTTAGTTTCTTCCTGCTCCCTAAATTAATGCAATAACAATAAAAACTATAAATAGATTGTAGGTGCCTGATAGAGGGGAAGGAGGTAAAAATGAACAAATGGATAAGGTGTTTTGCCCTCCTCATATAGGTGAGCAGTGTCAAATTCAATTATATTAAAGCTGAGATGATTTGGGCCCATAATTGAATAAAAGCCAAAGCCCTTGCAATGGCTGAATTTGCACCTCCCCAATTCAACTCCTATCACTGTCCTCATTTAGTCTACTCCCACCACACCAACCTTCTAGAGTCTAGAATCTAGACCTTCCTGTTGTGATTGAAACAAGTCATGTATGCTTCTGCCTCAGGGCTTTTGCACATGCTGTTCCTCCTGCTTATAGCACTCTTTTTCAGATAACTCCATGGTTTGTTTGCTTTTTTTTAGGTTTCCACTCAAATGTCATCTTCTCAAGGAGGCCTTTCTTGGAGGCTCTATCCAAGATGAAATCCCTTTTCTCTCATCCCTGGCTCTCCTTACCATTACATCTTTATTTTTCTTCAGAGCCAATTATCAGATTCTTGTCTCCTTTTTCTCTTTGCTATAATCCAGACTAGTCCTAGTAAGAGCTCCAGCAACATCTGTGGAATGCACAGATCAGTGAATGAATGAGGAGAGCAGTTTGTTGGTGAACTAATGTGCTAGGATCTTTTAAAAGATGCTTTTTCTGCTTACTCTGAAAGTGACTCACAGAATGTCAGAATTGGAAGGAGCTAAGTCATTGGTCTTTGAGCAACCTTTTCACTTAGTGACTGAATAAAGAGAGGCCCACAGAGGCAAAGGGGTTTGTGAAATGTCACGCAGCTTAGAGCCAGAATATGAACCAGAGCCCCTGGGGTTTATGCCAGGACTCTTTCCACGAAGCTTTGGCTTTTCAGCATGACGCAGCTCCTGGTGAAAAAGGGGATTACTCTGTGGGTTCTGGCTTCCTTGAATTCTGCTCCTGGGGTCACCTCCACCTGGTCTGGGGGGCTGTAATTTCATTCAAAGATCTCTAGTGCTGCTGCTACTGCTCATCTCAGCTGTGAGACATTTAGGGGCCAAGTTGGGGGATGCTGGTTAAGGCGGCTGTTGGCAACTCTCAGGCAGACATACTTTTTTCCCCAGGAAGTAAAATGAATGAACTGTCAAGGTCAATCCACAGGAAATGGTTATTCAGCTCTGACTTGGTGTGAGTCTGCCTAATATGGGAAGTGTGAGAAGTATTAAATTCTGTTCCTGCACTTCGGGAACTTCTAGTTTAGCCAGAGAGAGAATGTTTTACTAACATTGATATTAACATTAAAATAATAATTATAATAATAATAGTAAACATTGACTATTTACCAGGCCTTGTTCTGAACACTTCATGCCTATTAATTCATTAAGTTCTCACAACCACTCTATGGGGATGTTGCCATATTACTTTCACCTTTGAAGAACCTGAGGCCCAGGGAGGTTGAGCAACCTGTCCAAAGCCACACAGTAAGTGGGGGAGCCAGGATTTGAACCCAGGCAGTCTCTTGCCAGCACCCATTCTCCCTATTAAGTTGAATAGTAGCACATAGAAGCAAGATGCATCATGAGTCAGGGAAATGAGGTCCTGGGAGGAGGTTATACTGCAGGCCGGAATAGTCTCAGATGGCTTCCTGGAGGAGGTACTGCCTAAAGGAAGAGGAATGTTTGGATAAGAGGAGAAAGGCTTTGCCCTGTTGGTGTTTTATCTTCAGGTTGAAGGGAACAGTGGTTAGGAGCGCCTGATGAGGGATTTGTGGTAAAGATACGTCTCCTCCTCTCTTACTGTGTACACATGGAGACAATAGACTTGGGCGAGGTCCTCTACCTGCTGCCCAGTAAGGCCTGGGAGGAGGACCTGGCACTGGCCTGACCACTCTGTCTCATAGAAATACAGTAGAATAGGCCAGTGCAGTGGCTGTAATCCTAGCACTCTGGGAGACCAAGGTGAGCTTAGGATTTCAGACCAGCCTGAGCAAGAGTGAGACCTTGTCACTACTAAAAATAGAAAAATTATCTGTGCATGGGCCTATAGTCTCAGCTAGTAGGGAGGCTGAGGCAGGAGGATCACTGGAGCCCAGGAGTTTGAGTTTGCTGTGATCTAGGCTGATGCTACTGCACTCTAGCCTGGGCAACTGAGTGAGACTTCTATCTTAAACAGACAAACAAACAGAGAAATACAACAGAACCTCCACAGTTGACCACTTCCCTACACTGACCACCTTCTTAAGTTGACCTCATTTTCATAGACCAGACACACACCACATGCACTCAGCTCTAGTTCCTATGTTGACCACTTCTGTGTGTTGACCAGTTTGTTACAATCCCTTGTTTGTGCTGTGTTGTGAAGTCTCTGCCTAGTTTGGGTGAGGGGCCTCCTGGGGATGACCCTCAGGATCTAGGCTTCTTAAATGTTTGGAGAACTTCAGAGAAGATTCTCTAATGGTCTCCATGATAATGGTTGTTCCATCTGTAAAATGTGCTAATAATGCCCTACTGTGGGTGTGAGTGAGCATTTGATGGGGCAATCAATGCCTTTAAGGATTTTGGCCCATTTCAGTTCAGATGCATATCCCTCTTCTGTTTACCCACCTTCAAGCCCCAGCTCATCCCAGACTAGCTACTCTTGGTCTTAGCTTGGAGCTGGGACAGTGAGAGAAGGTGTCTTAGATTGTGAGACCTGTCCCTTTGGGCTGTGCTAGAAGACAGGGCTAAAGCTGATGTCCTCCTTGGATAATGTCCCTCAATTATATTTGCATTCTAAACTTACATATATTTGCTTTTCTTTAGAGCCACAAAGCATAAGGAAGCCCTAGTCATACAGCCATCCTGGTTTGATGAGTGCTATAATGGTGGTAGCACTGAAAGTCTCTTGTCTACAAACCCCCTCAGTCCTAGTAACCTAGGGCAGTTGGTCACCCTACAGAGTCAGGAGGGAGGGAGAGAGTGCTGTGGGACTGGGGGCTCATGTTTCCACTAAAGGCTATCCCTTGCTTCAGAATCGCTGCTTCTAAATCTCCCAGTGATAGGCAGAAGTCACTGGAAAGCCTAGTCGGAAGGTGAAAGGCCTTGGCTTTGGACAAATTGGATCCAGAGTTCAAATCTCCTGTCTGCTTTGTACCATCAGCTTGGCTTTGGTTTGGTCTTAACCTGAGTCTCAGTGTTTTCATTAGTAAAAGTGGGGACTATAATAACCATGTCGTGGTGCTGTCTGGGGACCCAAATGTCCTCAGGCATATATAGCACCTGGCACATCCCAGTGTTATGTACGACAGGCTGAGCCAGCTGAGCCCTTGCCTTTATTCCCAGTGTGGAGGACAGGATGAGTGAAGTGGCTGCTTCCTCGCAGAAAGGCTCCCCCAAACCAGTGGCCTCTAGCCTCCTCTGTGGCATTGTGCCACCTGCCAGCAGCTCCAGAGAGGGACCTGGGAAGGACCCTGGGCTTTTTTTATGGGAAGAGAGATGAAGACAGGAGACCTGTTCTTGTCTTGCCCTTGAGGCTGGGCTGGTGGCCAGACTCCTAGGGCTTTAAATGTGTGCTTTCCTCCTTTCCCTGACTCATTTAACTTTCTGGAACTTAGGAAGGCTCATTACTATTTGGAATCAAACAGAACTTGCAGGAGGGACCATGGAGAGCCTCCGGTCTAATTTGGCCTTCTCTGAGATGAGGACCTTGAGGAAGTGGTGACTCATCTGAGGCTTGACGACTGATCAGGTCCTCTGAGCCCCTGACCAGAGCACCTCCTGGTCCAGTAGGCTGGGGAGGTCCTTTCGGCTCCAAGGGACATGGTACATGATGGTTGCTGTATGCAATGGATCTCTTTTCTGAGAGCAGGTTGTCTGCTTTATGGATTATTGGTGACACATATTAAATTCCTGGCCAGCTACCCTCTGCCACTTTAGCCTACACCGGGGCCACCTCTCCCTGATGGAGACACTGGCTGCTTTTTTTTTTTTTTTCTTAAATTAACTTTTTTACATTGACTCTTTTTAATGGTCCCACTGAACTAATAAGATAAACACCACTTCCAAAGACATTCTAAAATTCACAGAAAGAGGCTATTTTTTTCAGATCAACTGTTTTTCTGGATTAGCCACACTACAATTGACCTCACTGAGCTGAGGGCATCAGCAGATTTCATTCACTCAATGAATGGAGTGTTCACTAAGTGCCAATATGGGCAGGGAACGGTTCCATCCAGAGCGGAGAACATGAATTGGCTGTTACTCTGAGCTGAGTGTGTTCCGCTTCCCGCGGGGTTTTCTTCTGTTGCCTGTGGACCCTCCATTTACCTCAACTATACTTTCAATTTATTTAGCACCCACTGTGTTGTAGCCACCATAAAGGGAGACAAAACGTGACAAAGATTTGGTCTCTATACGAAGGAGCATACAGTTTTAAATGGGGAGGTAAGGATGAAAACCATGGAAAGTTAAATTATACTGAAGGGGTTACCTAACAATACCCAAGAATGTTTCCATCGCCGGAGATGTTACCAGGCAGAGAAGTTCGTCACCAAGTGAGTGACATTAATAAAAGTGATGCTGTCAGAAAGATAAGAGAGAACAGGTGGGGCTGCAGGCATTAGAGGAGACTTCCTGGGAGAGGTGGGGAGTACGGCAAACCCTTGACACTCTTTTTCCAGCAGCCTTGGAATGTAGGGACAGCTATCCCCATTCTTACATATGGGAAAGACCCAAGCCACACGGCTGGTAAGTTTGGGTCAGAATCCAGGCCCATCTGCATCTATACCTTTTCCATTAGAAACCCTGACTCGGCTCAGCGCCCGTCACTCACTGGTTAGGATGTTGGCCACATACACTGGGGCTGGCGGGTTCGAAGCTGGCCCAGGCCAGCTAAACAACAATGACAGCTATAACAAAAAGTAGCTGGGCATTGTGGCAGGTGTCTGTAGTCCCAGCTACTTGGGAGGCTGAGGCCAGAGAATTGCTTAAGCCCAGGAGTTAGAGGTTGCTGTGAGCTGTGACGCCATAGCACTCTACCTTTGAGACATAGTGAGACTCTGTCTCAAAAAAAAAAAAAAAAGGAAAAAAGAAAGAAACCCTGACGCCTCAGAGCCAGGCTTTAAAGGTTGGATAGGCTTGAATAGAGGGAGAGAGGGGAGCTACAAACAAGAGTGTGTGTGTGTCAGATAATAAGCAGTGACCCTACTGAGAAGTGAGGCATTGAGGTTACTGGCCTGGAGAGAAGAAAGTCAGCCTGCTGCCGAGAGTAGAGGCCATGGCTATGGGCTCCTGTGGGGCAGAGGCCTGAGCCTGTGGAATGTGCACGTGCTGACTGCTAGCCCTTGCCATCTCCTGGGAACCTGTTTCCCTCATCTCAGGAGCCTCTAATTGTTTTCCTGGCCTTGAGTTGGGGGCTCCTGGAGAATGGTTAGGCTGGCATCTCCTGAGAAGACCCACTCAGCTCCTAAGTGAGAACAGTGATGATGACCACATCGTCCCACACCTGTGGAATACCTGGCCACCCACACACAGTCTTTTCACTTGAAACCTAAAATGAACCGTGAAGAAAGACATCATGATGGTTGGGCAAGGTCCAAGGCCCTAGGCTACTTCTGTTCAGACCTCAGAGGAGAGGCCAAGGACAAGTTTCCCTGGCAAGTTATTTACTGTTTGTTTACCATTATGTGTGCAGTACCTGGCACACCGCAGGTACTCAGTAAACACTCATCAACTCACACCTGGTTATGGGCCCCTGATTCCAGCACCTTTGGAGTTTGTCCAGTGTCTTCAGTCCTGTAGTTCTGTGCCCAGTAGCTCCATGCTCCCCAAGTCTGAGCAGAGGCTCTATACACTTACAGTTACTGAGTTTGAGCTTAAAAGAAATCTTGTTTTATTTGTTTGGGTGGGCTTTCTGGGTTTACTTTCACTTTATATAAGAAATCAATCAATCAATTATACCCTATCTCTTCTATTATCTTTTACAGGTGGTAATAAGATATATCAGTCACATAAAATTGTGCCATGTTAACCATTTTAAGTGTACAATCCAGTGGCATTGATTACACTCACAATATTGTGCCAATATCACCATCTCTATTTCTAAAACTTTTTCATCACCTCAAACAGAAACTCTGTACCCATTAAGCAATAGCTCTAAATTTTCCCTCTGTTAACCCTGGATAATATATAATCTACTTTCTGTCTCTATGAATATGACTACTCTATATACTTCATACGAGTGGAATCATAATATATTTGTTCTTTTGCTAGTTCACTCAGCATAATGTTTTTAATCTGTGCTATACTATGTATGAGAATGTCATTCCTTTTTATGGGCTGATAATATTCCATGGACTGTATACACAACATTTTGTTTACCCATTCACCTGCTGGTAGACTCTTGGGTTGTTTCTACCTTTGATTATTGTGACTAATGTTGCAGTGAACATGGTATTGAAGTATCTGTTTGAGTCCCTGTTTTTAGTTCTTTTGGATATATACCTAGGAGTTGAATTACTGGATCATATTCTAGGTAATTCTATGTTTAATTTTTTTTTTAAAGACAGTGTCTCCCTCTGTCACTCTGGTGTGCCATGGTGTCATAGCTCTCAACAACCTCAAACTCTTAGGTTCAAGCGATCTTCATGTTTCAACCTCCCAAGTTGGGACTACAGGTGCCTGCCACAATGCTCGACTAATTTTTCTATTTTTAGTAGAGACAGGGTCTTGCTCTTGCTCAGGCTGCTCTTGAACTACTAAGCTCTGGCCATACACCTGCCTCAGCCTCTCAGAGTGCTAGGATTACAGGTGTGAGCCACCATGCCTGACCTATGTTTAACTTTTTGAGGAACCACCAAATTGTTTTCCACATTTGTTATTTTCTGTTTCTTTTTTTCTTTTTCTTCTTCTTCTTTTTTTTTTTACTGTAGCCATTCTAGTAGGTATAAAGTGTGGCATTGATTTGCATTTTCCTAATGACTAATGATGTTGAGCATATTTTCAGGTGCTTATTGGATGGTTGTGTATCTATTTTTGGAAAAAATGTCTGTTCAAGTTGTTTGACCATTTTTAAATTGGGTTATCTTTTTGTTGGTAAGTTGTAGGAGTTCTTTATATATCTTGGGTTAAAACCGTATCAGATACATGATTTGCAAATATTTTTTCCTGTTCTGGGGGGTTGTCTTTTGACTTTCTCAATAATGTGCTTTGATGTACAAAAGTTTTTAATTTTGACGAAGTCTAATTTTATATATTTTTCTTTTGATGTTTATGCTTTTGGTGACATGGCTGAGAGTCATTGCCAAATTCAAGGTTAGGAAGATTTATTCTTTATGTTTTCTTTTAAGAGTTTTATGGTTTTAAGAGTTGTCAATCCATTTTGAATTAATTTTTGTGTGCGTATAAGGTAGGAGGTCCAACTTTATTCCTTCACATCTGAAAATCCTGTTGTCTCAGGACCAGTGACTAAAGAGCTTATTCTTTCCTCATCGGATAGCCATGATGCCCATCAACAACCAATTGGCCGTACATGTTTGGGTTTATTTTTGGACTCTTGATTCTATTCCACTAGTCTGTATGCCCATCCTGATGCCAGTGGCACACTGCTTGGTTACTGTAGATTTGTGATAAATTTTAAAGTTGGGAAGTATGAGATTTCCAACTTTATTCTCCTTTCTCAAGATTGTTCTGGCTATTCAGGGCCCCTTTCATTCTCATTTGAATCTGAAATGAAGCATTTCTGGAGCTTTTGGAATTTTGATAGAGATTTCTTTGAATCTGTAGATTGCTTGTTAAGCTGTCTTGATATGTTAACAATATTAAGTCTTCCCATCTATGTAGGTAGAATGTCTTATCATTTATTTACGTCTTTAATTTCTTTCGACAATGTTTTATTTTTCCATATACAAGTCTTTTACTTCCTTGGTTAAATTTATCCCCAGGTATTTTATTTTTTTAAATATACTTTTGTAAATGAAATTACTTTGTTAATTTTCTTTTCAGATTGTTTATCGCTAGTGTGCATAAACACAGCTGATTCTTGTGTGCAATTGTACACCCTGCAACTTTGATAAATTGTTCATTACTTGTAGTAGCTCTCTTGTGGACTCTGTGAGATTTTTGAAATATAGGGTCATGTCATCCATGAACAGAAATAGTTTACTTTTCTTTTCCAGTTTGGATGCCCTTATTTCTTTTTTCTTGCCTAATTTCTCTGTCTGAACAGTAGTGGTGAAAGTGGACATCTTGTCATATTCATGATCTTAGGGGGAAAAGCTTTTGGTCTTCTGTCATCTGGGTGTTAGCTGTGTATTGCCTTTTTGAAGATAGACCTCTCCTAGGGGCCTGGATTGGGTGGGGATGGGGACCGCTCATCTGCTTTATTATTCATCAAAGAGATTAATCCCGATGAAGAATCATTCTGAGTCTTGTTCAGAGAAAATACCCACTAATTAGAAAATATGAATTTCATGGCAGCACTAATCACACTGTTAAAATGTCAACTGAGCTAAAACCCAGACATCTGTTAAGCTCCTACTATGTTGCAGGCACTTTTATTACCTCACTGATCCTCCAACAGCTCTAGGAGGCAGGCTTTTTATTATCACCACCCCCATGTTGGGGGTAAGGAAATGAATGCTAAGAGGGTGAGGTGATTTATACAGCCGATAGGGGTTCATAGGAAGTTAGGCAAAAGTGGTTAAGTTTTCTGATTTGTAAATGGACTTGTTCTCTGCCCAGGAATTCTCAAGGGGAAGAGAGAGAAAGGACTACCTTTCTTTGTGGGGGTAGATCTGAACCTCCCTGGGGGTTGGAGGATTGGGAAAGGCTTTGCCAAAGACTTGCCACCCTCAGTTTATTCTTGCAGGTCACTTTTGGAGCCTTCTGCCCCCATTAGATTCACTGCTGCAAGGATCCACTGTAGCCGTCGGGTGTGGGTGGAAAAAAAGGGTGGGAAACCACTGCAGACCACAGCATCTTTCTTTCGTGATTGTTAGTGTTGGCAAATCAGCAGAGAGACTTGTGGGGTTGATTCTATCAGACGGTTCCATGAGGGAACTCTGAGGATTGGAGCAAGTTCTCCGCAGCTCAAGGAGAGTTCTGGGCCAGGCAACTTTTGTCCCACCCAAACCCCTGTACTGTTAACTCCATAGTAATCAACACTGTTAGGGAGATTAGCTTTATCAGGTAACTGCAGCCACTGGTGCCTGGATAATTCATAGCCAAAGGTTCGTTTCTGCCTCAAATTTCTGGGTCACAGAGTTGTGTGAGATCCTCTTCTGAACGGTGTTAGGAGACCCAGCCAGCCTTCTGTCTCCCTCTTCCCCGCCCCTTAAAAATGAAGTGTGAGCATGAGCCTGGACACAGAGTCCCACTGAAAGGGGGCAGCAGCCTGCAGAAAAGTGCTCAGGTTTCCTGAGTCTGGTGCTGGGTGCTGGGTTCATCTCAGGATGAACAGGACAGAGCAGAAGTTGGTGCTGATGGTCTGATAAGCCCAGATAAACTCAAGACAGGGGAAGCCTGCATTTTGGCTCTCTTGATGTTTTTAGGGTGACTTTCCTCTTTTCTTTTTTTTTTCTTCTTACACCTCATTTTCAGCACTTTGGTGGGAAGAGGTGTATAGGTGAATTTAATTCCCCGATTCTCCGATCCTGCTCAAAGCAAGGTTTGCTGAGCTTCTTCTGATAGCGCTGGTCATTTATTTCAGTGTCTTATGTTTTTGGCCCACGTTAGAGTCATCAGTTCATAATGAGACTGCAGATGGCCACAGGGACAAACCCACCAAGAGGTACTTCTGTTGAAATTCTAAGCACATACATATAAACAAACAAAAGCAAGGGAAGAGGAGTAGCCTACCCCCAGCTCCCCAACCATTAGTCCTCTTTAGATTAAACTCAGCAGGTCTCCATTGTCTCAATTCAATTTAACAAATATCTTTAGCTAGGATATAGTTCTTCAAGGTAAAAAGAAATCAAAATTTGGCCACTCGATTGGAGCAAACTCCTCTCTGAAACAAACTCATTTTATCCCTTATTTCTCTGTCTCCTCCCATCCTCCCACCTGTCCCTGTCACCTTCCAGGCTTGAAATCTTGGAGTCTCCGTTCTCTTCTCCCTCCTGTCCTCCCCGCCCTGGTCAATGGGGTAGCCAGACATCCCCAGTTGCCCAAGTCAGTCCTGGTTTAAGTCTGCTTTCCAGTGTAAATGTAATAGCTCCCTTTTCACTCTCAAAAATGCCCAAGTTCAGGCAATAAATTACATGGTCAGCCTGTTCACAACCTGTCAGAGGCCAAAGCTGTTTTCCCATCTGTGCCTGTCATGTCACAGCCTCCCGAGCGCCACCACCCTAGTTGAGATGCTGGATTGCCCCAACTACCTTCTCTCTGCTCCCGAGTGCCTCTCATTTCCAATTCATTCTGCAGGTTATTGCCTGATTAATTCTCTCAAAGTACAGTGTTCTGCCACTCACTTTCTTGGTTTCCGGTTGTATACTAGGTAGGATTGAAGTATCTCAGCCTGACACTTAAAAACCCTTCCGGGCTCAGCCCCTGCATTGGCCTCCCTCCTTTGTTTCTCAGCATGAAATCTTATTTCCACTCTTAATTAGTTGATGCCTCGCCCCTGCCCCGTGATGGCCACCTGCGTGCATTTGTTCGTGAAGGTCCGCTCACCTGGGCTCTTCCCCTGGCCATTCCCACAGATGCAAATCTGTGCCTGCATCCTTCAAGCCCAGCATCAGTCCCCACCTCCTAAGTACAGCGCTTTGTGACCAGCCCGTCCCTGAGCACTCTCTCCTCCTCTGAACTCCTTGGCCTACAGCAATTATTGCCTGCACAATTCATTTGGCATCTAATCATGTATTGCCTCATGACTTTTCATATATTGCTATCTTGATCTAGGGCTGAAAATGTTTTCCATAATTTCACTTTCTGTTCTCAGATGCCTGTCTCCTCAGTGAAACTGTAGGGTCCCTGAGGACAGGAGCTGTGTCTTCTTCATCTTTTTATTCTTTATGGCACCAAGTGCCTAATAGTACTTTCCAGAAAACCTCATGAGGCATTCATTTAGGAG
Source organism: Galagoides demidoff (assembly GCA_963574575.1). NCBI lineage: Eukaryota > Metazoa > Chordata > Mammalia > Primates > Galagidae > Galagoides > Galagoides demidoff. The sequence goes on from CAUYQV010046321.1 coordinate 21,716, forward strand.
TCTTCGGACTGGAATGACCCTCACAGTCCCCTAGTTCCAACTCTTATTTTGTAGCTGGCTGAATGAAACCATGAAGAGACTTGCTCAGGGAGACACAGCTGATGCAAGGGGCAGAGGCAGGTTCCAACGCAGGTCTTGACATTCTAATTCCTGGGTGCTTCCCAGGCACTCGGCTGCTTGCATGTGTGTTGATGTTATTATATTTTGTGAGTGGATTGCATGCACTTTCAAGGATGAGAAGAGGGAACTTAGATGGCAGAAGATATAAAACATGAGCAAACCATGGCCTCGGCAACATCCTGGAGGTGGAAAGGTGTTGGCATGATTTTAGGGGCCACAGCAGTTAGGCAAGATAATTCTTGCGTAAGGGAGTTGTGGGGGCAGGTAGATCAGAGAAGACCTATAATCTCCCAATTTGGGGATCGAGCAGTAGATGTCTGCCATAGAGTAGCCACCTGCCAGCACCTTCAATGAGTATCTCATCTCTTGACTCCACTGTTCAGAAGTTGTGCTGGGGTGTGTGTGGGGGGTGGGGTGTAGAGTCAGGGTAGCCGCTTGGGAGGGCTGGGAGAGGACCTGGGAAACGTCCATTCAGAGGCAGCTGGGTCAAATTTGCTTCGAGTTGTGACGAAACCCAACCCCAGTAGTATTGAAAAGCATCACCAGTAATGCTGTTATATATAGCTTTCAACTTTAATAAGGTGTTGCAAAAACTATGAAAATACGTATAACTAAAAACACGTTTCACTGGCAGCTTGATCTCGAATCCCTTTCTACTGCTCCAGTGTGGCGCTTCGTGCTGTCAATAGAGCTGTTAAAACACAATGGAAAGTGAGTAATTGTGCATTATATAGCTTTTGTTTTCTGTGATGAAATATCGACATCCAGACAGAGTACAGGATTACTGTGGCAGAGGGCACAGTGAAAAGACGTGAGTGGGAGACTGGGGATGGGGCAAGGGTGCGGCAAGGGCAGGGGACAGGATTGGGGAGCAGGAATCTGGCTTCTATTCCAGTGGGTCTCTCAGAGTCTTCATTTTTCTGACCATAAACCTGGGGAAATTCACGCATCTCACTGTCGTGAGGAGGTTCTGAGCTGATCCCCAGGGTTGGTGGTGGACTCGGGTCCTGGCATAGCAGTGTGAGGTCAGGGCAGGACTGTGGGCTCATTCACAGGCACTGCCGCTATAGACTGTGTCTGAAAGCAGCTTGGGGAGATAAGGGCAAATTAAATCAGGGAATAGGCACTGCAGTTGTTTCCTGGGGAAAGCTGGGCCAGTGTCTATCCCTGAATCCTGCTGGTGGGAATTCAGGCATGACGTCCTTTAACTTGATGCTGGGGGTCCTGGTGCGGGGGTCACACCTGTAATCCTAGCACTTTGGGAGGCTGAGGCAGATGGATTGATTGAACTCAGGAGTTCAAGATCAGCCAGAGCAAGAGGGAGTCTCCATTTTCACTAAAAATAGAAAAACTAGCTGGGCATTATGGCGGGCACCTGTGGTCCCAGCTATTTGGGAGGCTGAGGCAGGAGGATTGCTTGAGCCCAAGAGTTTGAGGTTGTTGTGATCTATGTTACCACAGGATTCTACCCAGGGTGACAGTGAGACTCTGTCTTAAGAAACAAACAAACAAACAAACAACAACAAAAAACCCCCTGATGTTGGGGACCCTGGCAGGAGTTAAGGCTGGGGAAGGTGGAGACTCACAGGAGTGCCTTCTGCTTAGGGCACGCTTGTTCCTCCCACAGTAATGACAACAATAAAATAGCAAGAGCTTCCCTTTTTTTTTTTTTTTTTTTTTTTGAGACGGAGCCTCAAGCTGTCCCCCTGGGTAGAGCGCCATGGCATCACAGTTCATAGCAACCTCCAACTCCTGGGCTCAAGCGAGTCTCCTGCCCCGGCCTCCCAAGTAGCTGGGACCACAGGCACCCGCCACAATGCCCGGCCATTTTTTGGTTGCAGCCATCATTGTTGTTTGGCAGGCTGGGCTGGGGATTCAAACCCGCCACCTCAGGTGTACGTGGCTGGCGCCTTAGCCGATTGAGCCACAGGCGCCAAGCCGAGCTTCCCTTTTTTGAGTGCAACGTGGCAGGTGCTTTATGTACGTTTTCTTCCTTAACTACTGCAGCAACCCTGGAAGGGAGGTGGCAGCCCATTTTCTGGATGAGGGACTGAGGCCAACTTGGGGGCCCCTCTGCCTTCTCTCTCAGGTCTGCAGCCTCTCCTTGTATCAGAGGGCCACAGAGAGGGAAAGTCGCCTGGGGAACACTCAGGAAACCATGGCCAGCCAGGGCAGGGGGGTTTGGTTCCGCTTATTTGAGGGAAGGAATCAGGAGAGGCTGATGGGGAAAATAGCTATGAGCTGTCTGTGGGCTCAGGCCATTTGTGCGAGGGGAAGAGTGACCTAATGGTAGTCCTGGGGTCACCTGGGACAGTCCCCTGCCTCCACACAGGTGAACGGACCACCTGCTGAGGGAGGATCCTCAGGTCACTTCTCTCAACTGTGCAGCGTTGCGGGCTCTGCCATTGAGTTTGAGGGACGACCTGTCTCTCTAGATAGATTACATTTGGTTTGCTCAGAAGGCATTTATGGCTTTATAAAGCTCTTAAATTGGCTCTTTTCCCCCCTCAAAACATTTCTTCAAGCTTACAAGGCCAGTTTTAGAATAGCAATTACCAGCTCCAATATCCCCCAGCAAACTCATGCTGTGCTGTTGTATATAAACTGCTTGGGACATTTGTAACGCTGCCACACAGCGCTGCAGAAAGCCCTGTCTCTACAGAGGAATGCTGCAGAGGCCCTTTCTCAGCTCTAATTTATGGGCCACATAAAACTCTGTGAAGTTGCCCTGCATCTTTCTGAGGCAAAGTTGAGGTTTTTTACTGTTTCAAGCTGCTAATTTTTTCCATTTAAAACCAGCCTTCTGTCCGTGCCAGTGTGCGTGTGTGCATACAAGTGGGCCACTTTAATTTATGTGCCTCCTTCTCCCTGTATGGCTTACAACTTACAAATGTGTGCATGACATAGAGCCAGTTCTTCTTGTGACAACTCTTGGCCACTTTGTCCTGCGGTTGTGGTAACTTGGCCTCTCACACTCCCATCCTCAAACCCAGGGACAAAGTAGCCCCAGTGCAGGGAGGGACTTTGACTTGGGAGCAGGTGCAGACAGGGACTCTGAGAATCAAAGCCCAGTGTCCTTACCTGTGGGATGCGGGTTGGAATAAGCAGCAGCACTGCGAAGGTTCAGAGCAGGGGACTCAGGTTTAAGGCTGGAATAGAGCACACGCCAGACGGACCACTTTGGGCAAGCCATGTAACCTTTCCAAACCTCAGTTTCCCCATTTTCAGAGTGGGAGGAGGATTATAAATTTCTCACCAGAGTGTTGTATCAAGAATGCTGGGAAGAACCTCTGCAGGCTAAGGCAGTTCGGGGGGGCTGGCTGGTAGCTATTCCGAGCTGTAAGCTGCTGGCAGGGCCCCTAGGAGAGGGAGCGGCCAAGAGCAATGTGATGTCGCAGGTCTTTCCAAAGTCAAATCTGGATGCCTGTGCATGAGCCCTGCTTTCCTGGTCCTCACTGAGCCCTGCATGGGGAGCTGTTGTGTAACCGGGACAGCAGGCAGAGCTCTGCACGAAGCTTCTGCTTCTGCACCAGGGTCCTCTGGACTCAGATTCCTGATCACTTGATAACAGCAGTTGGCACCCCCTTCCCCACCCCAGGCCTACTACCTCTCAACCTTCCTCAGCACAATAATCCTCTCCTGGTCTTTGCCTTTGCCAATGCTTCTCACTGGGAGATGATGCAAGGGGTCTCCTGAGAACCCAGAAGACATTCAGTAGGTTGGGCGGATTCCCAGGCTGGGAGGTTTGTAGCTCCCAGTCCCCTACCCATGCCTTAGCCCCAGATGAGGGGCATCCTTCCACATAGGGGCGGTCCTTACGCTATGTCCTCACAGCAGGGGAACTTGGCCCTTCTGCCCCCTGGTCTGGGGTTGCTCAGCCCCTCGATACAGAGGACCCCCACATCCCACTCTTGCTTCAATATCCCTGAGACTGTGTCCCTTCTTTTTAATTGCTTGCGTCTGGAATGCTCCTGCTTGGATGTTTTGCCATGAGTGCAAAACTCCGAGAGTTTAAAATACACTCATTCAACACGTTTTTAGTGAAGGGAGAGATGCCGTCATCTGTTGAGCCTCTACTATGGGCCAGGCGGCAGGCCAGGTGCTTTGTATGCTCCAGATAATTTAATTCTCACCACAAACCCTCCAGGTAATAATAACTCACCTGTGTCCAGCACGTCCAACATGCCAGGTGCTCTTCTGAGCTCTTTATGTGGATTCGGGCCTCCCAACTCTGCTGTGAGGTAGGCATTAGCAGCATTATCCTTTTTTAGATTTTTTAAAATTATTTTTTATTAAATCATAACTTCGTACATTAATGCATTTATGGGGTTCAGTGTACTGCTTTGATATACAATGTGAAATGCTTACATTGAACTAAGTAACACATCCATCACAATTATACTCATTTCTTAATGGTTTTGAATTGTACCATTGCATCATGCACATTAAGTGAGGTTCCCCCACTGTTTTAGATTCTATATGGCAAAAGCAAGGCATGGAGAGGCTGAGGAACGTGTCCAACATCACATGGCTAGAAATTTGGGAAGATGGGATAACATCAAGAGTGTGGTTCCCAGCCTGATCTCTCTCTCTTTTGCAGTTTCTGGCTGGGGCTGGGCTTGAACCCACCACCTCTGGCATATGGGGCCAGTGCCTTACTCCTTTAAGCCACAGGCGCTGTCCCTCCAGCCTGATCTCTTAACCACTACACAAGAAGCATTGCTTTTCAAGGGAGCTGTTTATTGTTACTGCATCTTAATTGTGTCCTGCCTGCACATCTGGTCGCAAACACTGATACTCAGACTAGGAAGAAGCACAGCTGGAATTTAAACCCAGGCTGATCTGCTCTGGAGCCTCTGGTCTTATTATACCTCTATCCTCTCTCTCACTGGTTCCAGATACATCTTTTTTCCTACCCTCAGTTCACAATATTTTAAGCAGGTGGGTGATGTTATAAAACTAGAAGTTTTTAAAAAGAAGAGGATGGCCTGGAGCTGGGCGATCAGGAGAGAAAGAGAGAGGGGGAGGAGGACTTAGCAGCAGTCAGGCAATGAAGGGGAGGGGAGTGAGGGGAAGGTGGGGAGAGAAGAGAGGGGTGGGTTGAGGCAATGGAAAGAGGAGAGGTTCCAGAGCTGCTCTCAAACTTTAGAACCTGGTGATTGACCAAGTACTGAAAGGTCCAGGTGCCCCTGCCAGCCCCACACACTCATTCAGGGAAAAATTAAATTTATTATCCATCTAAGAAGCACCAAATCAGGAAGTTATATCAGTTATCACAAAAGAAAACAATTCAGCCTATTTCACTCTCCCAGGTCAGCAACGTAGGGCTCCTGAGCTGTTTAAGGATTTCTGGGCCTCCCCTCCTTAGTCTTAGGCTTGGACAAGACAGAAGCACCATCCACTCATGACGTGAACCCTGACTTGGAACCAAGACCTGGTTGCAGACTCGGTGTCATCTCCCATGGCTGAGAAGTGGGGCAGGTGGCCCAGCTCCTCCGGGAGTGATCCCATCTTCCAAACTATACGACAGTGATGCTAGTGGCCTCTTAGAGCTGTTTGTGGAAAGAGCACCTTGCATGCCATACATACATCCTTCTAATGAAGTACAACATCAGACCCAGGGTGCTGGCCTCCCTGTCTCCCAGGTGGTGACTGAGGCAGGAACCAGAGGGTCCCACTGCCAAAGCATTTTGTTTTGCAACAAAGCTTTGTTACAACAATTAGTTACATGAGGAAATAAGGCAAAGAAATGAGCAGAGATTCCCCTCTAAGGGTTGGAGTCAGGGGAGGGAACAGAAAGGACCAGGCCACCTTGTTCTCCTCCCCTTACACCTTGGTCTGTTCCTCCCTCCCTGCCCCATGTCCCTGAGCAGCGGCAGCAGAGCTCCCTAAACTTCACCTTCACCCTCACCTCGTGTCCATGCAGCCTTAACCCCGTGTCACTGCAACCTGTGAAGCAAGGTGACCTTGGCCTGACCGCTTCTCTCTACTCCCCGTGCCAACCCTCAGCCCAAGCCTCTGCCACTGTGGTGTCTCTGGCCAGCTTCCCGGCTCCTCTCCATCTCTTCTCTGCACTGAAGCCAGAGCCGTCTCGCCTACCTGTGTTTCTCCTTCATTGAGGCCACTGCCATTTGCAATCACCTGTCATCTGTGTGATTTGGGGTTGAATGTCTGACTTGCCTGTTGGACATGCTCCTGGGGGTCAGGGACAGGGTCTGAGTTGATGGTCACTGCATCCTCAGTGTCCTGAGAAGGAGCTGTTGAGCAAATGGGTGAGTGACCAAGGTAGGGCACGTGTTTTCTTGTTCTTTCTTGGCTCTCTTGCAAAGGGATGCCTTTCTAGAACGCATGCTTCTCATGGGCAGGGGGTCCGTCTTTTTTGTAAACTGATGTCCCCTTAGAGCCCACAACAGCAGCACTAGATAAAGTTTAGGTAAGTGAACTGTGAGTGAGATTCAGCCTGGGGTCACCACTGTGATGTCGTTTCTTATTCCAAGTCCTTCTCACTGGTCCCCTAGGGCCTTGGTTTCCATGAACCCTTCTGGGCTGGGAACTTAGACTTGGGCTAAACCCAGATTGCTGCTGAATTGTGTCTCTGCTATATCCAAGGAGGATGCAGGGTCTTCCCGTCACTTCCTAGTGAGGTTTTGGAGACAGAAGAGAGGAATACTGGGGGCTCGGGAGTAAACCATCGTGCCTCCCTGCTCACGCAGAGCCCTTGTCCTGACGAACTCTTAGAAACGACCGTACCTCCTGAAGTGATGCCCAGTGCAGCTGAAATCCTCCCCAGACGTACTTTCTTCCCTGGAAGAAAAGAAAAGCAACCCTCTTCTACCAAAGTTGTAAAGACTCCCAGGAAATATGGAAAGTCTCTGTAAGGAATGACCACGGAGAAGCCCTGGAGAGAGAGAGGTGTAAGGCCGGCTGGTGTTTGCCTGCTCCGTCCTTCCCTGGGCTGTAGTTTCCACCTGGAACAGGCAGATTGTGCCACCTGTGTGGCTGCCAAGCTCAGGCGTATCTGACAGATTCACGAGGAGCAGGAAGTGTGACAGCAGGAAAATGGTTATTTTTCATCTTATACCATCAAAAAAGCCCGGGACTTGGCCCCTTCCCTTTCTTCTGTTATTAATGGCCGTGCAGACCAGATTCCTCAGCCTCACTCCCTTACAGGTTTGCCTCTACAGCCCGATCACTCCGCTCTCCTCGGTTCTCTCCTGCTGCGTAGGCATTTCCCCCAAGAGCCGGGGCTAGTTGAGCCTCAGCTCAGGGTTGGGGAAGAATGTGTGTTTGGGGGGCAGTGGGCTCAGCTGGGAGGCTGGGGGTCTCGAGCTGCCTTGTGGCTGCTCCATGGGGTCTGGCAGAGCCCCAGCCTCTGGCTGTGACATACAGCCCCCTTCATGAAACCAGACAGAATTAAGCCTTTTGTTTCCTGTTTGCTAGGCCGGCTTAAAGAAAACACTGAGGGTCCTTGGGGCTGGGGCTCCCAACAAGACCGCCTTTGTATTCATTTAATTAATCAGTTAGCGGAGGGGAAGGAGAGGAGGGAAGTTCATGTTATAAATACATGTTTTTCTTTGGCTCCCCCTCCTAGCCCTCTCGCAAAAGACAGGGCCTGAATGGCATCACACAGAGAGAGCCCCCATCTCACCCTAGACATGCTGGGGGCCGGAGGCCAGCGGGCTACAGCCGAGACCCCCTGTGCCCCTTGGCTTGCCCTGCCCCCTACTTCTCCCTGGGGCCTTAGCTCTGATCAAGTGGGTCTTGGGGAAATGCTAAATGCTGCTGGCATGGAAGGTGGGGGGCAGCTGCCAGCTCTGGCTCCCATTCCCCCATCTCACGCCTCCCCTTGTAGACCAGGCACCCTCCTACACCCTCCATGGAGGAGGTGCCTGCACTGCCACATGGGGGAAGTGTCTGTCCCCAAGAAGGCCTGGGCAACTGGCAGGTGCACCACAGAAGTAGTGGAAGGGTGGGAACTGGCACCAAAATGTGCAGGCCCATAGAGCCCAGCCTCTCCCAGGGGACACCGGGACCCATCCAGTAGCTGCCATGCCTACCTCCTGTTTGAGGCTTCTGGAGTGCAGGGAGAAAGAGAAGTGAAATCAGGTTCTGAGGGCCCCAGGAGGGGCAGCAGCTGGGGGACAGTAGCTGGGGGGCCGTGAGAGCTTTTGGACAGGTACCCACGTCCCCCTTCCGTCTCTACAGGGTGTTTTGTTTCGTTTATGGCTTCTTTCGATAATACTATTTAAGTAAAAATAATTTTTCTTTTAGAGATGAGGAAATTCACTCACTTTCTTTCTATATACACTCCCAATTCCCAGCTGCCACATATTTTTTGAGTTTAAAAAACTTTTTATTATGGCGTCATCTTTGCAGTCCCTAAATATGTGGCCCTGGGAATGAAATTTCACTGTGGTAAATTTTTCCTTACATGCTTCTCACTTCAGTCCTTAGTTGGAATGCTCTGGTATCCGGTAACCATGGCTCTAAGCCTTCTGAATATACTTCTCAGAAAATCCCCAGATCTAGCGAAAAGGTAGAGGATCCAGGGCTTAGACTTCGCCTCTGGACTGTAAATACTTATTTAATTTGTCAGGCCATCCGGCCAATGGCAGGTGGCTTGAGGTTCCTGCTTCTTTTCCTGGTCTTTCAGGGAAAATAGCAGAGGCCAGGAGGTGGGCAGAGCCATGCCACACTCTGGGGGTCCTAAGAGGACAGTCTTCCCCTCTCAGCAACAGAGAGATGCCCATGGTTTCAAACCAGAAACCAAATTCTGGGCAGTGCCTGTGGCTCAAGGAGTAGGGTGCTGGGCCATATACCAGAGGTGGTAGGTTCAAATCTGGTCCCAGCCAAAAACTGCAACCAAAATAAATAAATAAATAAATAAATAAACCAAATGCCCTTCCTCTAGGGGCTTTGGGAGCACAGTCAAGCTAGGCTGAGCCCTGGATGAAGCTGTCTTTCACTAGCTAACCAGCAAAATGCCTGCATTCGGACGTGCCTTGGGCCTGCAGACTGCTCCATTTAACTTATTGTGTGGCTGACTGGGGTGTGGGTCCTGTGTGTCCATGTCCCCTGAAGCAATGAGTAGAACTCAGAACTCTAGAATTTCTGTGTCTTCTGTGGTCATCTTGCATAAGCTCCTTTCTTCCCTGGTGTCATTTCCCAAACTTATGCTTCACTTTCACTACCTGAGTGAGAACTACAGCCCTCTCCTGTTCCTCTGCCCGGAGAGTGGGTCATGTCACACCTGCTTAGGGCTCCTGGAATTGCCTTTGCTTTTTGTTAGAGATGCTTGAAGAGGTGGAAGGCGGGGAGATAGGTCAGACCCAGAGAGTAGCTTTCTTTAGAGTCACATGAATCGTAGAGAAATGAGCTGGAGAGACTGTCAGTATCAGGTGGATAGGGTAGGAAGCCACCCACCTCCCGGGGGTGTCCAACCTGTGGCCCATCGGCCACATGAGAATTATTTGAGGACTGTTTTTCATGTCTGTGGTGTCAGATACAGCAAAAATTATGCATGGACGCTATTTTTTGCTCATCAGCTTTCATTTGTGTTTGTGTATTTAACGTGTGGCCCAAGACAACTCTTATTCTTCCAATATGTGGCAGAGAAGAAGAAAGGTTGGACACCCCTAGAAGGTGTAGTAAGTACGGCTCATTGTGAGGGGGTGGGGAGGGAGGAAGAGCCCTAGATTTGGGAGTTAGATCTCCAGAGGAAAAGGGGCCACTAAAGGTATGTTTCTCAACTGCTAATGTACAAATGAGCCACCTGGGCATGTTGTAAAGCCATGGGTTCTAACTCAGTAAGTCTGAGTGGAGCTGAGACTCTGTGTATAACAGGCTCCTGGGGTTATTGATTCTGCTGGTCTGTGGGCCACACTGTGAGTAGCTAGTGGCTGAGGGATTTATCATTGCTCTGTGCTCATTAAGTAAAAGGTTGCTGCTGGCCTGTGGCTTGAGCTACCACTTTATTCCAGTCCTAGGTTGACCATCTCATCCCAGTTTGCCTGGGTATCTCCCAGTTTTATCAATGGAGGTTCTCAGGGAGGATGATAGCCCCAATTCCATACCTCTCCTCCAAGCACATACGCCTTAAAGGTACCCATTTGGCCCTTCCCCTGTTAGACCACTCCCAGTTAGACTGTGATTGGCTCCATTGCTGGTCAGACACAGCTCTATGCAACAGTATCAGATTTGCCTTCTAGTAAACCTCCTTGGGGTCTTCCATTGTCCTTCTCTTTCCTCTGCTAGCTCCTTTTCTCCCCTTATAATACTCTCCTTTGACTCCTCCAGGCCTGGCTGAATCTCCTGAGCTCCTCGGGGTACACCTGTGTTTGGTGCCAGCCTAGGCTGTCTGGTGTGATTGGTTATCATGCACAGTAATGGCCCCAATGAGAATACTGTTCACGTTTTACAGAATGGGCCTATCTCCCAAACTAGACTGAACATTCCCAGAGGATGGGGACCATGTCTGATCTTTCCTTGTGTCCTCTCTAGTGCCTTGTGCATAGTGTTTGTTACCCTCAGAAGTTAGGGAATTACCCTGCAGGCTGCTGTAGTCCTAGAACTCAGCGCTGGGCAGAGCACAGAGCTCTTGTTTATTACATGTTCATTACATGTTACTCCTAGAAAGGAGAGGGGATTAAAAGATGCTCAATACATGTTTTAATCTTGGGTACTTTTCAAGCTCTGGGTTCTTGGCTTTTATGTTTGTACCCATTCAGCATCTGTTGTACTCATCCCATCATGTACCTGACACGTAGTAGGGCTGGATACATTTTATTTTTAATGAAAGTGTATTGTTGCATGTGGAGTCTCTCCCAGACGGGACAGGGAGGGGTGCTCTAGTGAAAGGCCAAGTCTGAGCCCTAAGTGGGTTCTCTCTGCCCCAGCACTGGCTTCACGCAGCACCGCCGTCAGTGCCCAGAAGGCCACCAGCTGGTCAGACACAGCTCTATGCAAGGTGGCTTCTGGATGGAGGGCAGAGAGTAGTTTTTTGGATTTTGTGCATACTTTGTAACTCCTGCTTTTGAATCCATGATTGTAACTTTCTATTTTTTTACACTTAAGTAAAAGTTCATTTCAAAGCCATCAGAGGACTCTGATGTGAGGGTGTGGGATCTTAGGATAAACAAGAGACTGGGTTATGTCCCTTTGAGCCCCAAATATTTGCCTTTCTAAGCAGCCTCTCATCCCACACCGTTTCCTAAACATGTGCACGATAGTCCAGTCTCGGCTTTCTCGGGTTGCTGAATTCAACCACCTTTGTGTATTGAGCCCTTAAGATACACAAGGCACTTCACAGGGTGAAAATACAAGTGAAACCAGCCCCTAACCTGTATCTTCAAAAAGTTTCTCCTCTAACTGGGGAGCAATTTGTGAAAAAAGTAACTATACAAAAGTTAAATGATAATGAAGATTATGGTGCAGGCGGTGCCACACGACAGAATAAGATTCATTAATTACTGAATGAACAGCACAGATTCTATGGGCCAAGGGAATTCTAGGAAGAAAGAGATGGCTGTGTACGGGGGCGTCTGAAATGACCGGGGCCAGGGCCTTGGGTGGGGTGGGAAAAAGCCTGCTGGAGTGGGTGGAGCTCAGTGCAGCCCAGCACACATGCACTTACGGAGCACCTATTGCATTCCAGGCACTATGCTACACTCTGCATGCACAGACCCAAATGAGACAGGGTCCCACCTTTGATGAGTCTACACTTTAGAGGGGGAACCAAGGGGGAAAGTTCAGGGCAGGGGCTGTGGGTGCACTGTGAAGGACCACTCAGCTCAGGCTGATGGTGGTTGTGTTGTTTGGGAGGTTGGAAGGAGGCATCTCTGGTGAGATTTAAACTGACTGGAATAGAAAGTAGTCACATGGAAATGTGCAGGAGGGTGTGTTAAGCAGAGAGATTGTCCTGCACAAAGGCAGAGATGCATGAACCAGTGTACTGTGTGTGTGTGTGAGAATTTGGCCAATCAGGACTCTGGAGCAAAATTTGTGGTCCAGGGAGTAGCAGGAGATGATAGGGAAGCAGCAGGGCAGGTCCCAGAGAGCCCCTGAAAGCCATTCTAAGGAGTGTAGAGTTCTCAGACAGCCAGTGGGGACCCCCGGAGAGGCCGCGTGAGATGGTGGCAGAGAAGCAGGCTCTGGAGCCAGACGTCCTGCCCTGTTGCTTGCTAGCTGGTGCAATGAGTTAATGTTCTGATGCCTCAGTTTCATAATCTGTAAAACAGGGTAAAATCATAGTATGTCACTGAGGTGTTGCAAGGATTGAGTGGGCAGAGGGGGAAAGATGTAGCCATTGTTAGTATGAGGGATTTTAGGCCCACAGTGTATTTAATAGGTTGTGTTTTAGAAGGATCATGGTGGTGGTACTGAAAATCTGGATTATAGTATGACCAGATGTAGGAAGCCAATGGAAAACTGACTGCAACATGGCAGCCTGGGTGGAGGGAGTGCTGCTGTGGATATAGGGCGGGGCCAGATTCTAGAACTGATTAGAAGGAAAAACTCGTATGTGTGTGTAGGGGGTATGCATCTAGATGTGGGATGGTAAGAGAAGGGAAGGAGGGAAGGATTCTAGGGAGACGTTCCGGTTTTCACTTTATGTGCTAGGTGGATGGTGGTTCAGCAACCACTAGGGCAGACATAGGAGAGGGAAGAACAGGTCTTCTGGGGGCTACCCACCCTCCCTTCCTGCTTTCTTTCTCTTTCTTCTTTCTTTTTTTTTTTTTTTTTTTGAGATGGAGCCTCAAGCTATCTCCCTGGGTAGAGTGCCATGGCATCACAGCTCATAGCAACCTCCAACTCCTGGGCTCAAGCGAGTCTCCTGCCTCCGCCTCCCAAGTAGCTGGGAC